>WEKY01056159.1:20143-35881 GCA_013390045.1 Picathartes gymnocephalus | reverse complement strand
TTTTTTTTTTTTTTTTTTTTCTGTCTACCAGTGCTGAACTGCCTTTTTTTGCCCATGCTAAATGTAAAGAGACAGGCTTATCTGGGGCTGGCTCCCTGCTGTTTGTGCAGGCCCCAGGTAGTGGGCAGAGAAAGCCGTGTGCTCCTCTGTCAGCCTTTTGCTAGTGCTGCTGCAGTAAAACGAATTACTTGTCTCCTCTTTCCAGAAAGGTCATGCAATAGTTTTTCTTTATTGAGATGATCTGATCTGCATTGTGTGCACTCTTTTGAGGAAGCTTGGTCAGGCTGAACAGGGGGAGCAAGTGCTTTTAGGCTGAAATCACCATCTCTCTTGTAATAAAAAGAAAAACCAAACAAAAAACATCCCACTTTGTCATGATGACAATGACCAGCAGCTCTGCTGGTTTTCACTGTCATTTCAAGCCCTTATTCTCTTTGTAACTCCTGACTATAAATCATCTTCAATGCTTGCTATACACAGCACTTGTCAGGACATATAAACTGCTGATTATTAAACTGTTTTCCCCAGTCCCATTCTCCATGAAAGGCTGCTGTCTGATGCTTCTGGTTTAGTAAAATATTTTCCTGTCAACAGAAAATTGTTCCCCTTTTTGTATAGAGAGAAGATGAGATGACTTGGTCATATTCATGTAATACTGTATTCTTCTGGGGCATTCTATAGCTCATTGAACTTTGTGCAGCACAATAATATTTGATCCAAAGAAAATAAATCATCTTCAAGCTATTAGTCTGATAGCAATAAGAAGGGAGGGGGAATTTCCTGCATCCTACAAGGTATTGCTGTGTTTTGTTGCTGTAATGAGGATTAGAAACAAAAAACAGTGAAGAGTTCAGCAGCAGGAGTCCTGGCTTCCTCTTATTGGATTCCATCCAGGAAGAGCTTTTCAGCCATGGGGTGATGGAATGCAAATACTGAACAGGAACTGGGTTGGAAACAACAAACTCTTCCATTTCCCTACATTTGTTATTTGTAATTTTCTGCTTTTTTCTCTTCTCTACCACACTCCTCATTGCCAACTTTTTTCCTTCATTTGATTCAGTCAAGAATCTTCACCTACACAGACTCACTGTCTCATCCATACTGTCCACACAGACTCTTGCTTCTATTCTATGAGAAAATTGGCAGAGTATGGCATGACTCATCTCTTACAATAAGTTTAGATATTTTTATTTTGCTACTGGGTCCCTGTGCTTGTATTTTGGATATTAGATCAATTACTTTCATTTACTATTGATAAAGCCTCAAAACTTTCAGCCGTGTGTTTGTTGCTTTCTTCAGACTAGGAGGAGCTTCAGGATCAACAGGTCCATCTTTATATTCTGTCTTCCTGATGTGCTCCCCTGTGTTTCCAACAAAGCCAAAGAGGCCAACTGTCTACATGCTACCTCTACACGTTGAAATCCTGAACAAGGCATTTCTACTATTGAGACTTTTTTTCACAGTATTGATGTTGTGAGTGTCTGCAGTGTTCTGCTTCTGCAGCAACTGAAAAATCCAAGTTCAGTGTAGAGCTCTGAAGGTGTTAAGGAATTATTCTTGGCGGTATTTATATGCCCTGGGCTTGATTTATCTCATTTGGACCATTCTGAGAACAACACTGACAGAATGAGAAAACAATCAGGCCAGAAGATGCTAATTTACATTTTCAGCTTCAGAGCAAAGCATGGATGTCTTCTTCCAGGCAAATGTTAATAAGCTTTTGGTCTTTAAAAATGTAAATAATTTATTGAACTACTTCTGCATTTGCCATGTTTCAGAAGAGCAAACATTAACAACTCTGCAATATGCAATAATTCCAGAGCAGTGAAAATGGATGCAACTGTGAATAAAATGAGCGTTTTGACCATAAAATGTTATAATTAATAATGATAGTCACTAATTATTAGATGCAAATCAAAATATGAAGTATATTTTTTCTTCAACCTTAATTTTACAAAGGAAGCTTCAGATGATAGACTTTGCTTATTTCTAACTTTCTGCTAAATCATGCCTTCAGTTGCCAATATTGTTGAAAGATAGTGTCTGGCAGAATTTGGTCTGTTAACATTTCTAGTGAAATGTCCTTGAACTAAACTTTCTACACCTGCCATCTGAAATCATGAGCCTCTGTGGCATTTCAGTGTTTGAGTCGTTATTATAGCACTATTTATTCTCTAGGTGTGATCCTATTTAAAAGGGTGAAAGAAAGCGGAGGAAGCCAATCTCATTTCATTAATGTAGAAGTAAAATTTGTCTCTTTAGCCCTGTGAAATCTGACTTGTACCTGCTGTTGTGTGCCAAGACGAGTAAGAGTGTTGGAGAGCTCTGAGCTGTCTTTTCCAGCTCTCTCTAAAATGAAATTGAGTGGACAAAATGTTACATCATTAAAACTCCCCCAAGTTTGGCTTTTGGCTTTTGTTACCATTATATTCAGAACAACTAGTGCATTATTTATAAGTAACTTCTCATTTCAAATATTCAATACAGAATTGACACTTATGTGAGTTCTTGTGCTGTTTTTAATGATGTTCTAGTGTCACATTTATGTAATATAAATTTGATGTTGTAGAGTGCAGCTGTTAATTTTTTCTTGTCAAAAAATTGTTTGGCCTTTCTCCTTTCCCATGCCTATCTTATTGGCTTTCTAGTAGCAGTCATCTGTGATACTCTTTGTATGGTGTGTGATGCATCAGTACAGAAGCACAGGATTGCAAAATGCCAGATTCCCAAAGGAATCCTGGCCTAAAAGTGTAAAAAAAACCTGACTTTAGGACCACTTGGAAAAACTGGCTTACTGACTATGGGTTCTGCATTATTCCCATGTCCATGAAAGCTCTCATGTGTTAGTTCTGTGCAATCAGGCCTGTAGGATTTGATGTGCTGGAGACTTCTCCCTTTTATCACTCAAATCTGCTTATGGTCACAAAGGAAGTAGCAAGAATAGTCAGCAGTGTAAGAAACATAAGTAGCTTAATTGGGTGCTGCTAAAAGTCCTGCTGTCTCTCTTTAGTGTTTACTCTCAGCTGGGGCATATTACTGTTTAATCATTCTGTGCTGGGTATTTCTGAAGAAAAACATTGTGTAATAAGTTTTAGTATATAGAAAATGTTTTAAGTATAGCTGTGACTTACAGACTGTAAATGTAAAAGTTAGGAAAAGCTTTCCATTGTATCAAAGCAATTCTTCAAAATTTTAGGCTTGGTTTAATTTGCTATGTCTTTGGTGGTGGCCTCTGGCAGGCTGCAAGTCTGGCAAATATCAATCTTATAAACCATAATTTACCTGAGAAAGGTGAGCTGACCTTAAATTATACACCTGGGAGCTATATGATTTAAACTTAATTCTGGTTTTACTTTTGACATTGTAAGACTTTCCCATTTGGAAGATATTTTTTCTCTAGAAATTACTGTCTAATTTAATATGCTTGCGGAAAACTCTTGTTAGCAAATACTGTTCTCATGATTGTAGATGGAATCTAGATTTGGGTTTTTTGCAGTCAGATACTGTTAAATTATTCAGAGCAATATCTTCAAATAGAAATGAAGTTTGTCATTCATATTTCTTTACTAACAAGACTGATGTGTGTTACTCAGCCAGGTATTTACTTGTATTTACTCCAATTGATGAAATTGCTTTAATCTAAATGTGGTATGATATTGATTATATCTGTAAAGGCATCCAGGAAAGAAAATGAGCATGTTCAGCAAGGTTTATCTTCCATAAGACTGTGCTGAAGGAGATTACTTCTCAGTTGAAATAGAATTAATTCTAAGTATCTTCCAAACCTTTTCCAAAAAACACCTTTTTTTATTTCAAAAATAAGAGTTTGCTTGCACTTTTTTTTGTTTTTGGGGAAATATCTATATTTCTAAACAAATTCCATTTGTGTGTGTGTATAAATATAGTTTAGAGTATTTTTTCTTCTTTCCAATGCCAATTCCTCCATTAGTAACTTACCCTTTGGGAAGAACTTAGAAGAGAAATAGTAAAGCATTATTTTACAAACGGAATACCTAGAGATGATATTTCATCAGAAGTCTCACTACTATACCTTGGCTTTGATATCTTAATGTGCTACTGCAAGAGTAAATTTATTCCTGAAGAGAACTTAGTTTAACTGTAAGTAAAATTCTGAACATACTTTTCTGAAGTATACTGAATATAATGCAGTATATAAATCAGTTTAAAATGACAATTGAATAAGTTCTTTTTCCTGGTAGACTGAACATTTGGTCCCCATGCAGTTTATGATTTAAAAATTTTATTCTACAATAAAAGATTAATCTTTGTGTATGTATTTTAAGCTAGGGACCGTATTTAAGCCAGATGCTGAGTCACAATCTCTGTAGGTCGGACACAAACTTGTTGTGACAGTATTCCTCCTTTTGTGCTAGAGGAGGACCCAGGTTTGTGTGGGTGTGGGATCAGTGCTGGGGTGTCTGGAGGTGTGGGGTGCTGCTGTCGCTGGGGAGGGACCTGCCCACAGCTGCTGGCAGCTCCCTGTCCCCCAGCAGCTGAATGGAACGGGTGTGTCTGAAATACAAACCGCAGCAGTGACTGCAGAGTAACCTCTTCTAGAGAGGGCCAATTCCTTATTTTAGGGCTTTTCTTAGCCACTTCTTGGATAGTTTGCATAATACTTTGCGAGGGAGTATGGAGTGAGCAGCTAACATGAATATTTTAAAAATACCTCTGCTGATCCAGTGCCCTTCTGAAATATTTTAGAAAAGCTGGCAACCTTATTGATTTTCTTTTTTTTTTTTTTTTCCTAATGCATATACCAAGTGAGACTCATACATTATTCCTTTTGTTCTTTTGGTCTAGCAATTTTTCTGATTTCCCATCTGCAAACATTTACTGAAACAGGCATAGCTGATCAAAGTTATTTAGGATTCTGTTGCTTTAGAGTATTATTCCCTTCCGAACTTCTTGTGGATGCAGAATTAATTGCATTCATATCTAACACCAACATGATTATGTCCCTGATGATGATTAGTTCAAGGATCTTTTCTTGTAAGAAAGAGAGTAGACATGGGACAGAACAGCTTTTTTGAGAGCGGACATTAATGAAGCTCATATTAGATAAAACCAGTTTGGGGCAAGAAAACTAAAAGATTCAAGGCTGTTCTATCAGGGTCCCACCTCCATTCTGCTGCCTCCCTAATGGTTGCTTTGACTGCAACAGAAATGTGATTAAACAGGTGAGTTCTGTGGAGGGTTGGAATAATCTGAGATAAGTAAAATGTCCTGTCTTTATTAATTTCTGGAGCTTGGTTTATTTGTGTCTATTTATTAAGCATGTAACTAAATTGTCCAGGGAAAGAATAGTAGCTGCTTCAGATGTTAAGTTCACTTTTAAAATTAATTTTTTGGTTGTTTTTAACTGAACTGCCTACGAGAAATTTTGAGGGGAGTCTTAATTCTGACTTTGGTATAGACTGGGATGGCACAACAACATTTTGAATAATGATATCAAACTAATAGACATCAATTAAGATTTCATATGGAGAGGATTAATGATATACCTGATTCCTGACATCTCAGAGGAAGATTATGCAAACTTCATACTAGTGAAATGCAAGACATTAATTCTGCTTAGGATCTGCTGTATTTATAAAAGCATGCAGCAAAATTTGGCTTCACGACCCAATTTCCTTTTATAAAAAAGTAGTCCTAAGGCTGAAAAAAAAGTGTCTCTTCTGAGAAGGGGATAGCCATTTCATATAACTTTTCAAGTATTAGTCTTCCTCATGCTTTCAAGTCAAGCCAGTTGAATTTGTCTTTTGAAATACGTATCCAAACATGTTGATTCTTCATTAACAGCACAATATCTCTTAAAACTTCCTGGTGTAGGGATACTTCTTGAATAGTCTTCTTGAGTTGTTGTGAGGGAAGGAGTGACTAGGAATCAACAGTAATACTAATAATAGAATTTAGACAATAGGGTTGATCTCAGCACCTCTGTACTTTTCTGTACAAGATGCGCTGATGTTTGACTTGTGGTTCTTCTCTTCCTTAGTAAAATCTCCCTGGAGGCCTTTTGGATCATTTAGTCTTGTAATTTCTATCCAAATAATAGGTTTAAGTAGTTGGAGGGTGAGAAAGTGATCTGGTGCCTAAGCATGCATGAAACAACCAAGAGACATGTTCTCCACCAGGTGTTTAATTCCATTTTAATGCTTTCTCTCACCATGGGGAATGATCCAAGAGGTCCATTCTTATTCTGACTTGAAATACACTGAGGATGTAGAGGAATCAGGATGTCTGTTTTTCTTCTACTTCTTATTACTTAACATCTTGTGTCTGGTAAGCCAGTGTGGAATGGGTTTTCATCTCTCAACACCTGTCAACTAATTTAGAGAACTTGTAAGTTTTTCTATTTTTCTTTGAAAAGGAATGTCCTTTATGAAGAAATATATTAATACTAGAAAATAAAATAATAGAAAGCATATAGTATATTTGTACAGCAATGAAAGAGGGAAAAAAATATCAGAAACCCCTCTTTTCTGGGGTGGAAGGAATCTTACACCAATTAAACCTCACTGCCCTGACACCAAAACCAATCTTGTATAGGAAGAGAGAGACCAGTTTCAAGAAGTTTTTTACATTGCTACTTTTATGTGAGTGCTTGTTCTGGATTTATTTTCTGGCAGATACTGTCCCCATGAACTCTACACCCGGTGAATGGGACAGCCATGAATGGGGTACAGCTCTTTGCAGGTGGAAGGGAGCAAAGAAAGAATCTGTTTTTTCCATCCTGAAAGTACTTCTTTGAACAAGGTTCTTTACATGCTAAGCACTGATCTGAGCAAAATCAGATTTTGGTTACTTTTACATGTTCATAGCTAGGTATACATTACCTCTACCCAAATAAGCTGTAGTCATTCCTATTTATGTAAGCTGCCTTTTGCTGAGGTGCAAAGAGTCACGTGGGTGAGCTGATGCCGAGCTGCTGTTCACATGGAACTGACACTATTTTATGAGGAACACGCTCTTGCTTTCCAGTGCCTCCTGCCTCTTTGCTGCCTCTTCTCTTAAGCCATTTAATGCTTTTAAAGAGTTCCCCTGTAACACTGCCAAAGTCAGGGCTTGCATGGATTGTCTGCATTATAATTGCCAGCCACAGAATGCTAAAATTGTTTGGGCCACTGTTCTCTGGCACTTTAATTTCATTTTTTAGCTACTTTGTTGCATTCGTGAATAGTAATGAGACAAATGAATTTCTTAATATTGGTGTTCTTTTGTGGCCCATTGCTTCTGCTGGTAGTGATGGGCTGGATTCCAGTTAGTGTCTCACTGGAGTGGAACAATATTCGAGTTCTGTGATAACACAAAAAGACTCAGGCATTTTATGGCTCAGGGGGCAGAACAAGCAATGAGTATGTTTGAAAGTCTTATGGGTTTTGGTTGCAGCTCTAAAGATCTTCTTTGAGAGGACTGTAAAATATGCCAGTTAGGTGGAGTCTGATTTTGGCATACATCTGAAAATTCATTACCTGGCAGTTGCAAGTATCCTGGTTTTTTTTGTTCCAGAAAATAAATGGGTTTTCTGGAAATGGTTTCCTTTGTGACCTTTCTGTAAAGACATCTATTTCCCCATCTCCATGGGCTCTTGCCCTTTTATTAAACAGTCTTCCATCTTTGCATACATGGTATTTATATAGAGAATATATCTTTTAATATCAGAATTGGGAAAAACATTATTTTAAAGCATTTCAGTGATAGCAGAATATTGCATTTTGCATCATTCAAGATTTCTGCAGAAATTTAAACCTCCTTGTGACTTGAAAGCCTGGTAAGTTCAGGCTGGAGAGTAAGGAAAAATATAAGACCTCTTCCTTTCTTGTTCAGTTTTTTGTACAAGCAAGAGGAGTTACCTGGACTTCTGGTATCTGAAGTGAAGTTATTTCACTTTTGATTCATACTTTCTTGTACTGTATTAATGTGTGTAACTGTAAATACAGTTCCAGTTTTTGGTTCATGTGTGAACAGTTAGTGGTTGTGGAAATGTGGAGACCAGCTGCTGGTTAACTCCAGATATGTGTGGTTCAGAGAAATAACACTTTTTCCATTAAATGCACTTATTTAAATCTGTTGCTGGCCCTTCTGGGTTGATGTCTCCATTTAGGTAAAAGCATTGGTACAGCATTCACATTCCTTACTGTAAATAAATATTTCCTCTGTGTTAGAAATGCCTTTTTAATTTAGATCAGGCTCGACCAGCTGTTGAAAGCGGCAAAAGCAACTTGGTGGTTGCCTGCAGGGACAGGTCAGTGAACTTCATGGTTTTTTTCCTAGGTTAAATGTGCATTTTATTTTTATATTTCATTAATTCTGTGCAGGTAGTACATATTGTAATGGGATAGTTATCGTGAAATAATAAACCAGGTTTGCTACATAAACTTTCCTGAGCTCTTACACTAATAATTTTTAAAGAACCAGAGCAGCTGTACAAGGTTAACTGGATTCATTTAATGACTGAGTGATTTCTGCCCCCACAGTCTTGTCCTGGCTAAAAATATTTATCAAAAATGTTCCTTCTATTGTCAACATTTAGTTGTGCAAAGCTTGATAAAACCCAGAATGATTCAATGTAATAGATGTCTGTCAAAAATAGACTGGAGGAAAAATGCATGCATCAGTAACATTTAATTTTACTAGGAGCAGATCTATTTTTCTTGCAGCGTATCTAAATGAGGAATCCTCTACTATAATAAAGCAAGCATAAATGAGTGTGTCGTTCCATACATTCTTTAATTCTTTATATGCATTCTTTTCCATCTAAATGCCATATAATTCTGAGCTTAAAGCTTGCCCTTTTTAATTCTATTATGAAATTTTTATCAGATTGAAGGAAAAAGAAATTCCACAAATATAAATATGTTCCACATCATTGCAATGATGCGAAAGGCAAGAGTTGTTTCTGAAAGCTGTTTTCCAATGGCTTTTATGAAATGCAGTATGGGGAAATTAAACTAGGATATCTAGGAGCCAGTTTTTAGAGGAGATTATTGTCCTGGCTCCTTTGTAGTTTATTTGTTCCAAGAGCTAAAGGCCCAATTCAACAGAGAGCTGAGGAATGGCACCTTCTTTAGTACCGAGCACTCGGTGGAATTTGGTGTGTGCCCAGAGTTTGGGTGCTGCTTTGAACAGTCTGTTCTGCTGCTCTGAGAGAGAAAACTGTACATCTCCTTCATTGTCAGGTGCTGATTGTTCTCAGTCAAAGACCTAATTACTGGGACACTGAGATGGTTCCTCTTTTGTGTCTTGATTTCTTTCATTCACTGTTTGAATGGTTAAATATCTGTTGTGCCAGAGAGCAGCAGAGAAGCAGCGATTTTACAGTTCAGTGGTTATATAGTGTTCATGCGGGCTATGGAAAAACCCTGTTTGTCTCTGCTGCCATTAATATTTATTCATGTGAATCAAGTGGAAGAGTTGGAGAGGAACTATTGCCAAAGCAGCCAATGGCTCATGAGGTGACACCTGCCTGGCCAACACAGCCTGGGCCGGAGTCTGAACGCGGCTCTGCAAAGTAGCATTACCTGAAGGACGCAGAGGTGTGAGTGCTGTGGGACACCTGGGCTGGCTCTGCTCAGGAAGCCGGGTCTGGCTCTGGCTGTGGGCTCTGCGGTCCCTGGAGCTGCTGCTGCGAAGGGACCTCGGTCCCGGCAGCGACAGCCTGGGCTGCTGCCAGTGTGACCCTGGAGAGGCAGACGGGAAAGCTTCCTTAACAGACCACAGAACCCTTTGATCAGTAGTTGACAGAGTATTGCAGGACTATTAGAAATTAACTTGATTGCTTTGTACTTTTTTTCTTTTCCAAGTAACGCACGTTACAATTAGATTTTAGCTGAAAGGAGGAGAATTTCAGGCCCTTCTGGTTTTAGCTGCCATAACCTTGAAAGGAATAGGGTCATTATTTAAAGGGTTACAGGGATAAAAAACTACCATACGTGTTAAGGAAGGAATGAGCATTTGCAAAAGTTTTTCTTGCTAATCATAAATAAAGGTGGTAAAGGAAAACATAGCACTTCTGCAGTATATTAAATAATATAATTACCTGCATTAGGCTTTCCCTTGATGGAGACTCAACAGAATCTTTGTCTCCTTGAACATCTTACCGTGAATGATGCCAATATTACCTTGTCCTAATAAGATGATCAAATATTTAAATGATGGAATCAGAACTTTTGTTTGTGTTTGCTCTAAATTCAGGTCTGTTGTTCCATTTCCAAATTGTGTTCCATGCTCCTTTCCTTGTGTCTTAATGCAAACAATGAAATTATGAACACAGAACAATGTGACTTTCTTAGCCCTGAAAATATTTGGGGATTGATTGGTTTTATGCACAAATGTAGACCTATTCTTTTTCATTGGGGCTGTTGCAATAAATAAATTTTAATATAGTTGAGGTTTTTTGAGATTTGCAGCTTCAGCAGTGTGGGTCTGTTTCCCACACTGTTATTTTTCTTTGGGATGTGAATTCTGGGAGCATTTTAGTGCAGACCCAAATAAGGGTTTTGGGAAACTGCTGCTTCTGTAGTGTAAATAATAATGATTCCTGGCTAGTAAAGATGATAACTTAAGGAAACTGTAGAAACGTGGTGATTTTCATTCTTGTTAATGGTTTGGGACATGATAAATATTGAGTCCTTTTTTCTTTGTAAAGCTGAGAAATGTGAGATCAGCTTCAAAAGCTGGCTGTTATTTTCAATTTCTGCCTGTGGACCTACACTTGAAGCTTGATGTTGTAGCTTGTACAGAATAAATGCTGCAGCAGGCAGAGTTTTAGGCTATTTATGTATGCAGGGTCTTTGTTTTGGGCGTTTGTTTCAGGATTTCTTTTGTCCATGGAGTAATGCATAGTTCTGACTTGTCAAATGTGTGTGCAAAACGCATCAATGTACTTTTCACCATTGCCATAAAGAATTGGACAAACAGCATTGTTCTGTTTTCTGCTTGTATGTGTCTGAAATCACCTGTTCAGATAAAACCATTGTATCTGGAAAAGCATCTGTTTAGAGTGTGGCGCTGTGCTCAGAGCACATCACTGTTGCCCACCAGTGTAGATTGTAAGGGTTATCTGGGAGCAGGGGTGATGCTACCACTGTACAGCTTCCCTTTGTGCAATTTTCACTCGTTGGTTTTGTTACCTTAGCAGTGTTTTGAGCAATGGGTTTACTGAAGCAAGAGATGCAGCCAGTTGACGTGTAAGAGTACAAGGTTTTAAGGCTTGTTCTGAGTTAGGAATATTTGTTTCATTTGTAGGAAGATGATTGTCATTTTTGCATAGAAAGCTCTTGTATTCTCTGTTCACTTTGGCTGCTGTTGTCCACCTATCACCATAAAGATTAGTCATTTTACTCGCATGATTAGTTGAAAGAAGTAATTAATATCCAGATAGTACATGTGACTCAGCTATAGGCAATCCTTTCATGAGTTTTATGGCTTTATGGGGAATTTTCAATATTCAACAGGACAACCTTTTCTGGTTGCTGTCCTTCATTAAACACGACCCTAGGTGTCCCCCTTTCTTCACTTCAGTCATGATTTCTTGCAGAAAGTTGAAAGACAGCCTTTGCTATACGTGACCATTGTAGCTTTTGGCTGTCAGGGGAGAATCTGAAGTCTTTTAAATTAAGAGGAATAAAGTACTGATTTGACACCTGATGATTCCAGCTGAATCTGTGCTGATGAGTGAGACTTGTTTTGGACTCGTTATTTTATTGTGCTAAACATTTTCCCACGCGAGGCTCTGAACAAGGCTTGGGAGGTATCTTCCTACATCTCTTCCAAAACTTGAGCAGCTTCAATTCTGCTTGTTCCCATTAGATTCTGTGCTGATAATTCTGTTTGTCTTGATGTATCCCAAATGCAGGTGGAGCTTTGCTGCCTTTAGGGCTCACAAGTTTGATCCCCATGATCAGGGCTGTGGTTCCATCAAGATATTTACCAAAATATTTAGCATATTTTAGGAGTGTTTAGTACTTTCACAGGCAATTCTTCTTTGACTACCAAGGCATAATTTTAGAAGTGATATCAAAGAAGAGAAATCGTTGAAGTATCAGGAGAAAGAATGATCTTTGTAGCCCATTCTATACAAAGAACGAACAAACATTATTCCGTAATTCCTGCATTAAAAAAAAAAACCCAAAAACAACCGAACAAAAAGAAGCCCACAGAAAAGAAAAAAAAAGAAAACCGTAAAGCTAACTAAAAAATACCTGAAAGACCTCAAACCCCACCACAGTTATTTAACAAAGAAATATTTGAAAGATTAAAACTTAGTTTTAGCTGGATCATGCCTTGAATTTCATGCCCTGCTTAATAGTTTTTTCACTGAAATCTATTTCAGCCCTTTTATTTCTCTTGCTCCCAGGCATTGACTTCTATTTGTACAAGTAAATACATGAACAATCTGGCTCCTATTAGGTCATTAAATGTATAAAAAGACTGCCCATTCTGTGGGACTGAATGATTGACTGATACAGTTCTTCATAAAAGCTTGGCACTATTCCTGGAGCTGCTCAGTGATTGGACTGAATTCATTTGTAGAGTCAAGCACAATGAGACAGAATAAAACATGACCCCTTGGAAATGATCTTGGTCTGGACTGTCCAGTCTATAACTAGGAAAACACCTCAGAGAGCTGTACTATATTTTCTTGTCTTCCATATATCCAAGGTGGATAATGCTTCTACAAATATCCTTTTTCTACTGATACTTCATACTCTTAAACTGCGTTTTTTTATTTGTCATTCCCCAAACATTGCAGTCTTGTTTCACACAATTATTCAAAATCAAAGTGAAAAAAACCCTAAAACCAGAACTTTGCAGAACATTGGCTGTACTTTAGAGCACATAGCCTGGATCTTTTTAGGCTCTTTTAGGGAGAACAGATTTGAATGTCCGTTGTTAATACCAACACATCATTCTTCATCCTTGCTTCTGCTCAGAACCCTTCCATAGTAACAAGGATGAATTTTCTGCTGTGGGACAAGAATGCCTCGTTCAGTGTCCAATATCTATGTTAAATCATTATGCATGAGTGTATTTAAATGGACTTATGTACATATAGGAGTTTGCTTCAGAACTGACTCATACTGGGCTTGTTTTATAGTAGTGTCATTGACATTTTTCTTAATCACAAAAACATCACTTTTCTTCAATAAAGATTTTTTTTTTTAATAAAATTTAGTCTGTGATAGAGGAATTTTTCCTTTACAGGAACACCTCCTAAATATTCTTAACTGAACAGTGACGTTTCAAAAATAAAAGTGCATTTTTTAACTGTGTGACAAGCAACTGTAACAAATAGCTAATAGAAGGAAGTAAAGCAGGAAAACTGCACTGCATTTCAGTGTTTGTTCAGGTAAATGCAGCAGTAAAAAGCTTAAATGCTGTTAGAATTGGGCATGATCGTGCCTATGCACACAGACAAAAAAAGAGCTGACACTAAAGTTAGTCTACAGGTAATTTCTAGATTAAGCTGTTTGCCTCAGTTTTGCTTTCTGTTTTCAACAGAAGATTTCAAAAACTCAGGAAGAAATAATAAGGAGATTATAGTAAAACTTCAGAGAAGTCATACTGACTGTTCACATGCTTCATCCTTTAATGACTGTATCTTCAAAGCAGCAGTGGCATCTTCGTCTTAGAAGAGGTTTTATGAAGCCACTTTTAAAGCAGTGCTCACTGCGTTTTGATATGCTGGTCAAGCAGTGATTCTAAATGCAGTCATTTAAGATTACAATCCTCATATCAAGCCATTTTCAAAGCCTTGGCATTGTCCTCAACGGGTTTTGGATTAAACCATGTATCAGAAATTCTTCATTCATCCTTAAAACATATTCCTGATTCCTGCCTTCAAGACTTTGCACTGTTATGTTCCTGCTTCTTTATCTTTCACTCCTTGTCTGTCTGTTCCTCACGTTTCTGTCTATCCTTCTGCCAGCCTCCTGCCACTGCAGGCACTTCCAGGGAGCAGCTTAAAGAAGACTCCTCTGTCTTATTTCAGAGAGCTCTGCCAGGCAGATAACTTTCAGAGAGCTTGCCATCAAACTTTGAGTCTGCTCTTTCAGAAGCTGAAAAGCTGCCACGTTGCTTATTGCTGGATATGCTTGTATTGAACTTGTGGCTCAGGCTTTGATCACACAAAAAGGGACCGACCACACAATTACAATGTCTACGATGTATCTTTAGACTAGAACTTTAGGTATCAAATTCTTCTGCTTTCACTATTCTTTCTGAGACCTCTGTTCCCTGTGTTCAACAGACAGTGAAGAAAATAACTGCTGTTTCCCTAGTGTGGAATGTTTTACAAGAAATCGATGTCATTAAGTGATTGCTATCTTGGCACAGTGGTGCTTTTCTGGCACTTTTCTAGGCTCTGAATGTCTGCAGCTACGAACATATGTGCTCACTGTCTCTCAAGCACTTTAATGCAGGCAGAGAACACTGAACTAAAAGGAAAATGAGACCTGAACAACTACTGGTTTATGGCAGTAAAATTTCCATACTAATTTTTTGCAGCCTTAGAGCTAACTCAATGGGACACTTTCTGCCTTATGCAAAAGGTAGGTGCCTCATTCCTGGGCGTGTTCCAGCCCACCTTGGATGGGCCATGAGCAACCTGAGCTTCTGAGTGGCATCCCTGGCCATAGTAGGGTGGTTGGACCTAGAGGATTAAGTTCCCCTCCAATCCTAACCCTTCTAGATTTCCATTATAAAAAGGGGGTTGTAAACTGCTTTACATGGCCTTGAAGTGCTTATTAACCCAGTTCCTGTTCTTGCAGTCACATTGTGTATTAAATGGCTTTATGCATCTCATATGTCTGGTTTGTGCATTGTTTCCTTGTTGTTATTGTGTCTTTTTTCTTAGTGCACTTACATGTCAAACCCAAAGAAGCAGAATACTTGAAGTTAAATAAGGTCTAATAATTTTCTGCTTACTGTAATTGATTAAGAGGAAAGCATTTTTAAAATAAAAAATCCAAACAATTGCTGTCATGGAATATAAAGAGGAAGAGCCTGTAATTTCTGTTTACAATTTATTCCTGTAGTGTGGTAATAAGTGGTAGCATACAGGTTGAAGTTGTCTTGAATGCAACTACTACAAAAACAGGTTTGAGGTTCAAAAAACTGAATCTGCTGTGTTGGTTAATTTATTATTACTGCTGATTGAAAGTTAGATATGGCTTATATGCCGTTAAGATGGCCTGAATCAGAGTCTTGAGATTTTTGAGCAAGGAAAATAATCTCAAGCATTGTGTGAAAATAAAATTATTTTTAAATTCCTTTAAATCTTGGTCATTAACAAAAATGGATTATCTTTCTTTCCTCTTCTCCTTACAAACCTGTTCTACTTGATAGCTTGGTTTTGGTTTCTTGATGATTTTAGTCAGTTTGAGGACATTTACAAACTGAAGACACTTAAAATGTCTATCTGGGAAGGGGTTTTATTAGATATTACACAAAATTATAAAAATGTGCCTATTCATAAAATGATTTATTCATGAAACTAGAAAATATATTTAAGTATTATAGTCTCCTAAAATATTCAGCTCTGGAACATTAGTGCAGGTAAACATCATAAATAATTATCTTAAATTGGTTACCAAGGCAGTGTAGCAGTATAAAGTTGCTATGGAAATGTTTGGTTCCTGCTCAGAGATGCCAGCACAGTTAATGCCATCTCTTCTAGTTACAGCACTTCAGCCACATAAAAATCAAGGGGGG
>WEKY01056159.1:3913-20127 GCA_013390045.1 Picathartes gymnocephalus | reverse complement strand
GGGGGAAAAACATCAGTGATATGTGGGATACAAATCAGGATTCTTGGAAAAGGGGATGTATAAGCCATAAAACTGATATGTTTTGAGTTCTCACATGTCCATACTTCATGTCCAGAGCACTTCACAGAAAGCAATAATGTTCTTCATCTTGACAATTAGAAAGACAAGAGTCACATCAAGCTGTGCATAGATTTTTCTGCATAGATGTGTCCAAGCTGCCATGAATCAACTCACCTTATAATTAGCAAATCTCCACCTAATTTTTTTTCATGTATTGGTACTATGAATTTTATACCTCTCTAGTAGAATTGTTTGGGATTGTGTGAAATATAGATACATCATGGTATTGAATAGCAAAAAAGACACCCAGATGATGTACTATGGCAGCCTAAAACATGACATATGCAGTCTAGTTTTGTAATGGACTTTCAATATCATATGTTAAGAAAATAAAGGAGATATTGACAGTATGACAGCCTTAGTTCCCACAAGTAGCATAAGAAGTCTGTAATCTCTGATTTACAGAATATTGTACTATTGAAGTGTTTATTTTGGAGTAGAACAGCCCATTCTTACTGTCTGTTCATCTATCTCATCTGAATGAGTTGCTGAAAGCTTCCACAATTGGTTTGTGTACTAAGAAACTTGAAGCAGATGTTTTGTTGAGACAGTGAGTATTTTATTATCTTCTTGTATAAATAAGAAGAAATGAAGGCTTTGAAGCAGATGTCGGTTGTAGAAATGGCGACTATTATATAGCTCATTCCCATTTCATTTGAAACCATTGTCTGCAGCTTCAAAGAGCATGAGTACTTCCTTAATTAGTTTGAAATTTGTCATTAGTTCAAGATTTCTCTAGCTTGACAACAGACCAGTGCTAGAAAACTTATTTCTTCTATACTTGAATGCTTACCTTGTATTAAAATGATAAATTTTCTATGCCCTGCTTCCAAAAACAAAATTAGCATGTGTTTTGCTTGTTTTCTTGGTCATACTGTTAGCACTGTTGGAGCTAATAGTGGTGGCCAGACAAACCAGGGTTTAATGAGCAAGTGTTCTTGAAAGGAGGATCAGGACATGGAGATCACCACAAAATGGTTGTGTAATACATGTATTAGTGGAGAAAATGTACTATTATTCAAGAGTATTTTTAATAATTTTACTGTTTAACTCTTGGCCTTCTCAGAATTTCAGAGACATGGCTTTGGACTTTGTGTATGGGACTTCAGAGGGTCCAAGGCAATTTCATTTGGAGTGTCATGACTGTAAAGTGCTCCCTGTTACTTCATGATTATAGGTTTGTTAGAAGCTAGAGCTAGTATCAAAACTGAACTCAGATTTTATTCATCAACATGTTTCTTATAATACAAGAGGCTTTAATTTCTAGCTATATTATGTTATCTTTGGTTTCTTAATTTACTTTTTCTGTGTGTCCACAGCCTTTTCTAGAGAGACTGATTATCTTCAGGTGTCCCCCATGCTCTTTGACTGCCTACTGCAGTTTTCTACAAGAAACAAAACAAACATGAAATGTTTGCTTGAAATTTGCATAAAGATAGCATTTCAGAGCACGGGATTTACATAATAATGAAAATAGGCTGGAGGAAACAGGTGACTCACAAGGATAGGGATATGCACTGCAGGGTAACATGGAGCCCTGCTGGGGACTGGGAGCACTGTGGATCCCAGTGGATGGGTTAAGGGAGCAGTGGTTTCTGTCTCATTAAATAAATACGCCACTAAACTGCTGCTGGAATAGACTCATAGCAGAGTTTGGTTGGAAGGGACCTTAAAGAACACCTAGCACCCACCCCCATGCCCTGGACAGGGACACCTTGCACTGGAGCAGGGTGCTCAGGGCCCCATCCAGTCTGGCCTTGAACACTGCCAGGGATGGAACACGCGCAGCTTCTCTGGGCAACCTGTGCCAGGGCCTCTCCACCCTCAGAGGAAAGAATTTCTTCCTCACATCTAACATAAACCTATGTATTTTCAATTTAAAGTTGTTCCAAGCTCTTGTGAAATCACAGAATCACTGGTTTGGAAGAGACCTCAAAGGTCATTGAGTCCAACCCAACCCTGACACCTCAACTCAACCCTGGCACCGAGTGCCACATCCAGCCTTGTCTCAAACACACACAGAGATGGTGAATCCACCCCCTCCCCAGGCAGACCATTCCAATACTTTATCACCCTTTCTGTAAAGAACTTTCCCCTAATCTCCAGCCTGTATTTCCCTTGGCTCAGCTCAAGGCTGTGTCCTCTCCTTCTGGCAGCTGCTGCCTGGAGAAAGAGACCAACCCCACCTGAGCACAGCCACCCTTCAGGGAGTTGTGGAGAGTGACGAGGTCACCTCTGAGTCTCCTTTTCTCCAGGCTGAACATCCCCAGCTCCCTCAGTCGTTCCTCACAGAGCTTGTGCTCCCAGCCCCTCCCCAGCCTTGTTCCCTCCTCTGGACGTGCTCCAACCCCTCAAGGTCCTTCCCGAACTGGGGGGCCCAGAACTGGGCACAGCACTCGAGGTGTGGCCTCACCAGTGCCGAGTGCAGGGGGAGAATGAGCTCCCTGCTCCTGCTGGCCACACTGCTCCTGATCCAGGCCAGCTGCCATTGGCCTTCTTGGCCACCTGGGCACCCTGCTGGCTCCTGTTCAGTCTGCTCTCAGCCAGCACCCCCAGGTCCCTTTGTGCCTGGCTGCTCTCCAGCCACACCGTCCCCAGCCTAGAACGTTGCAGGGGATTCTTGTGGCCGAAGTGCAGGACTTGGCACTTGGACTTATTAAACTTCATCTTATTGGATTCCACCCATCCATCCAACCATTCCAGGTCTCTGCAGAGCCCTCCTACCTTCCAACAGATCGACACACGCTCCCAGCTTAGTGTCATCTGTAAATTTACTCGTGAAGGACTCGATACCCTTGTCCTTATCATCAATAAAGATATTAAACAGAACTGGCCCCAACACAGACCCCTGAGGGACAAATGTCCCTCCCAAGCTCTCTTGGGGCCCCTTTGGGCACTGGAAGGTGCTCTGAGCTCTCCCCAGAGTATTTTCTTCTCCAGGCTGAACAGTCCCTATTCTCTCAGCCTATCTCCATAGCAGAGCTGCTCCAGCCCTCTGAGCATCTTGGTGGCCTCCTCTGGACTTGCTCCAGCCGCTCCACGTCCTTCCTGAGCTGAGGCCCCAGAGCTGGAGGCAGCCCTGCAGGTGGGGGCTCATGAGAACAGAGCAGAGGGGCAGAATCCCATCCCTGCACCTGCTGCTTTTGATGCAGCCAAGAACACAGCTGGGCTTTCTGGGCTCAGAACTCATTATTGACTCATGTGCAGCCTCTCAGCCACTAGAATCCCCAAGTATTTTATCTCAGGGCTCTCCTAAATCCATTCTCCACCAAGCCTGTGCTTGAATTTGGTTTTCCTGTTCTATGCCATGACTGACTTCTGAGTCTTTTGATCACAGTTCATTTTTCAGACTTTTGCACCAGAGGGGAATAATATGCATCTGAATTATAGGTGGATATTCACTCACAGTATTTTCTTGGGGTCCAGACAAGACTCAAATACCCATGGATGTTTGGCAAAACTTGCTAACTTGATGAGAGCTAAAACTTTTCTGTTGGAAACCCTGGGCTGTATGGTTGCAGCACAGATAATCATCTGTGGCTTATTTTGAAGATTATATAGACAGAGTTTATGTAAAGCATAGTGGAAATATAAATGATTCATCCTCTGTACCCGAACGGTTGAGATCTACCAAATCCAAATTAAAGTGTCAGGATCCTAGCTATCTCTGTGAGCAGTGCTTCCAGAAAAATGTAAAGATGTTCCTGAAACAATGCTGTAATATGTTAGGGCAGGGGAAAAGTGGATTTTGAATCTAGATAGACTGCAAACTAAGCTTAAAAGGTGTTTTTGTCCCCCCACTGTGGGTTTTGTCGAAAAAAAGGTAGGGAAATAGCATGTGCAAACTTCTAGCAGTATTCAAATGCCTTTTTCTGACTTGAAAAACCTTTTGCTAATTAATCATGGAGTTGCTAAAAACTGTGGTTGTGATTTAAAAGAAAAAAGGCAATTAACTACCCCCTCCTTGGTGCAAAGATATGTTTCAGTGTTGTTTATTGCCTTGAACTTGATTGTTTGTTGAGGGGAAAGAGGGAAATAATAGGGAAGTTTCTTTTTTTTTTCCTTAAGCATCTAGAAGACTTGAAAGGAACTCCAGTTTCAGTGGATTGATGACACTTGGCCAGGGATATCAATTACAGCTAAAAGTGCTCATTCTGTTCTCAGTCAGAAAAGGAGACTGGATGCCAGCACTGAAAAGCCATTCTTCTTACTTGGTCTAAAGTAGTAGGCATGTGGCAATCTGTCAAGTGCAGTCCCGTGGAAATCAAGGAGTTTGGCTGACAGATATTATCAAAAATGTCACTGCTTAATAAAAGAAATGCACAAAGCTGTAAGATGCAAGAATTATCCCATAGCCCTGTTGGCGTTGGCAGATCCTGTGAAACAGCCTGTGTGGTATCTGGGGCTGTAACAGCTGTGAGAGTTTATTTCCACTCTTCAGTAGTAAATAGTCATTAAAGTCAAGCAATGCTGGTGGTTTTTGTTGACTGCTCTTTGAATCAAATGTGAAGAGGAAGGCATTAGGAGGTTGCAAGAAGCAAACGTTTTCTTCCTAGCAAGGTTTCCTAAAGCAGTACGGAATAGGATGAAGATCCACCAGATCTGTGGAAAGCTGATAGATGTGTTGACATAGCAAAGAGATGGCTCTATCAGGAGAATTTGAGGCTGGAACTTGAAAAGGACCAAAGACATTTCTATGAAAAAGAAGTTTGTGTAACAAATTCTCTACATCTAACTTCTGTTTTTCTCAGCTGTTATACCACGTGTAAGTTTTGCAATTTAATTAAGAAAAATTACTTATTCACATGAACTCAAGAGCATCTTGTGCTTCTGCAGGGAAAAAATGCGTCATTAGGACTGAGAAAATGGAATATTCTGTCACCATGAGCCAAGTGGGAGCAGTATATGTAGCAATGGGAGGGGATCAATAAATGGAGAAAGGTGCACCCTGTTGTACCTTGAGTTTCCTGTAAGCCAACTGCATCATGCAACTCCACTGCCTGGTACCTGCTGCTCCTGTAGCTGTAATTCCAAAGGGGTGCCAAGAAAGGACACTCTAGAGCTGTTACGTGGGAGAGCTTTAAAGAAAATGTGACACAAATATGAAAGTAAGAAGAGACAAAGAGAAACAACTTGACCCTAAAGTTGCTAACCTATTGCAGAGGAACTGGGAAACATTTTGATCTAGAAAATAAGTTGTAAGTAGGGGCTGTTGTGCACTTAAAAGTAAATGCAGAACATAAGCTGTTTCAAGTGCTACTTTGACTTCCTTTTTTTGTTAATACTAATTTTTATTTCTGAGAGCTCATGAAATCAGGTCAAACCTGTAAAAAACACAGATTTTAAGAAATCTTTTGAAAGCAGAAATCAAAAATATCATTTTAAAGGAAAGAAAAAATTTTCATGCTTTCTCCCCTAGTCCTTTGACTTCCAATGAATAATGAAAGCAAATATAAAAAAGAAAAGTGATATTTGTTTATTAAAGTAGAGTCTTTTACTTCTGGTATAAGGCCAGCAAGTCTTGCATCCTCTGTGGGATACTTAACTCTCTAATGCCAGGAATTAATATAACACTTTGCAAAGTATGCACTTACAAGAACAGATGGGGTGATTAAAGGGTGGCTTTTTATGCAGTCCCTTAACACCAAATATTGTTGTTTGATTTCCATTTAGCAATGTTGGAGTTGTTGTGGTTGTATGTGTTGAAATTTTAATTACAATCATTTCCCATGTCTGATATTCTCTTTCAGTTTTAATGCATCTGATTAGGGCTTCAGGGCCTCCTACCTTGCTTTCACCATTTAAATGAGAATTAAAATCTTCAGGGGTTACAATATTCCTTTCTGGTCTGCTGAGGGACTCCGTTCTTTAGCACTGTGCTTATTAGAGTATATTACTTTAAATCTTCTTGAGCTAAGATCCTTCTTTAGTGAAAGCTGTGTGTGCTCACAGCCTGTGCAGGATCACACACCACCTTCTGCAGAGCTCTGCTTTAGAAAATGCATCACTTTCAGTATCTGATTTGCTGACTCACGGGCTCATACTTGACTCATGGCTGATTTCTAAAGGTTCCTGTTCTGGGTTCTTCTCCCAAGATACTTAACTTATGCTGCTTTGCAAGGTATATTGGGTTTTTTACAACTCTGACCCTTGAAAATTGAGCTGTGAGGTTATAATCGTAGAGATGTCTTGGAGTTCTGTTTTCATAGGCTGATGTATTAAAGGATATCAATCATTAATTAAATTCTAATGGAGTCACTGTGTGGTGACCACCACCATGGCTTGGGGAAGGCACACTGCAGCTCTGCAGCTTCTTAAAAAACCTTTAGCTGAGGGACAAGTCACCTGTCCAGAGGCTGCTCTTGACAACTTCTAATTTTAACTGAATGAGTAAGCTGGAGCATTTTGGCTTCCCACAAATTATTTGTCACTAATCATTTCAGAAAATATTCAAGACACTGCTGGGCAGAGGACCTTATGGTTAACACTGCAAGGAGAAATTGAGGATTTGGGCAACTGAATTTTCTCACCAGTTGTCAATATTCTGCACATTTTGCAGCATCTCTGTGCATGGGTGTGGAGGATTCCTGGTTCTCTTGCTTTAGGTCTCTACAAGCTGTACAATTGATCATTAGGCTTTCCAGGATAGGGCTCAATATTTTTTTCATCTAATCCAACCAAAATCTGAGAATCAAAGACATCCTTCAGATACATCTTGTACACTGATGTACTTATCTGATAAAAAGTTTCTGGTTATATATCAAGTGAGTTGTTTTTGTTTTTTTAAATTGAAACCAGTTAAAACTAAGCAAACGCATAGTATCAAATTTAAAAGTTTTTATTAAAGCCCACTTTTAATTGTTCCACTAAGGAGGAGTTGAGAAATTAAAAGCAGCAGCAAGCTGGTGAAATGGCCAATGTTTTGTAAATGAGCTTCATTTGAGCAACACTACTTGGAATATATTTAGTACCAAAATTACAGAACAATGGTAATGAAATAAGGGCTGCTATGTTTGTATCCATGCAATTTGCATTTAATAAAATATTCAAATACTGTGTTGTTATGCCTGCATAGTTCTGTTTGTTTATACCTTACATGATTATTTCTGTAATGAGTAATCATTAATTTAATACAATTTTTGAATGTAAGCAAGTGTAATCTCCAGGCTACTTGACAATGCATATTTTCACTTAAGAATGATCAAAGTGTATTTCATTATCAATTATAACCATTTCTAGAGAGAAAAGATTTAGAATAATTTGAATGAAATTGTTGAAAGGGAAACAAGTTCGGTTTTCCATCAGTAATGCTTGTCAACTTAATCCTCCCCTCTGTGGCCCTGTGTCCCATTATATAAATGGTAGCCATCTGTTAATAAAATAGCTAATGAAAAGCACTTCTCAGGACTGGTTTACTTTAGAAAGCCAGAAAGCCATTCCTGCAATTCCCCTTGTGGAAGCTGTCAGTAGCCATTGAATCAGGGAGATATATCATGACCTGAAAAAAAAGTCCTCTAGCACAGATCTTATGAATTGAATTGGAGACAAACAAATGCCCTCTCTATACCACCTCTCACTGCAGAGCATGTCAGGAGCTGGAAAGAAGCCAAGTTTGGGCAGAAATCTCAAACCCAAAGAATCGAATTTGGCAATAAAGAGCCACATGGTCAGTCTATAATTATAAAGCACAGGAGTGTCCAGTATAGGGAGATGAAGGGAAAGAAGAAACTTGACCAAATTATGTCATTTTAGCTTCTTATCCTACTGTCCCATCCTTCAGCAACCTGCATTACATAATTCCTTACTCCCTTCTTCTTGGTCCTTCTCCTGTTTTAACAGTTTATTTTGCTAATCCAAAGGTTTTCATTTTTCAGTGGTTTTTGTCGTGCTGCTATACCTTATTTCTTTTGAATTAAGAATAACTTTAATGCTCTGTCACATGCCATACCATAAGTTGCTTGCAGTTGCTGTTGGTCAGAATTTCTATTAGCATTTTTAACATTTTCTGCTGTTTTACCCTGTGCATGTGGGTGAAGGGACCCCCTCAAACCATATCCCTGTGCAAAAAAGCTGGGAAAGCTTGAATCCACTTTCTGAGGCAGAAGTTGGCCTGATGCAGGCAGTGTAGTAGATGGCTGTACTGAATGGCCCAAATAGAGGGATTCTTGTTAAAATGTTTGAAGTAAGAAAGGTGCATTGTAGGAAAGATAACATAACCAGATAAAATCAGCTTAGTGTGGTCCCATTTACTGTAAGTTTGGGGTTGTTGACATTGTGCTTCTTAAGGGTGAGATTTTTTAGTACCATAGTGCTTAATGATTTAATTAAATGGTGCCTAGAATTGGAATCAGAATTCCAACCTTCTTTAGAGAGAAAATTAAAGGGTCAAACCATGTTCAAAACATCTGTGCTCTGTCTCTTTCCCACTCTGAAAATGCTTAATGACAACAACCTGAGCCTTGATAGTCTGCCAATTTATTTAGGGACTAAAATAAGAGCTAAACTACTTTGAAAATCTGGCCCTAATACCAGTACTGTGAGAGCTACTTATGTATTTAAAAAGGCTTAAAATTCTAAGAATAGAGAGTTTCAGATTCTTTTGGAGGGAAGTTGTGGAACTCACAATATTTGCCTTGTTGAGTGATAACCCTAGTGTAGCTTTAAAGTAGGAAATTGGGTTGGGTACTCCAGGGCTTGTATGGTATCTGTGCAATGTAGAGTTTCTTCCCAGATTTCTCTTCAGTGAATGGTTGACAATTTCCTACTTGTGGAACCAGATCTGAGCTACAGGAACAATGTGCTTGTGCTATGTACTTGGCAGAAGGTTTAGCACTGGGACATGAGTTATCTGCCTGCTGGCCTTGACACACTTGTTCAGGTTGTTCTATGCTGCTGAGCAGTGATTGTCTCATTGATCACACCTGGATACCTCTTAGGGTAAATTGTGCTTTAACTTAACCTGGCAGAAATTGAAAAGGAATTAGACAAAAATTTATTATTGAAATATATTTTAAGTGAGAAATTGATCCAAGGCCTTTAGCTGTCAAATATTTAGGCATAAACTGTTTTCTTTAAAACACTTCATTTGGAACCTTTCAACCAGCTACTTTTTCTTTTTTTATACACGTTTCTGTCAGTTAGCTCTGCTCATTTCAGCATATTTATTTCTAATTTGCAATACTCTGAGAGGAAAATATAGCCTAGTAACTGCTGTAGTAGTCTCCTCTACACCTGCATAAACACTACCTTCTGGCATATATTTAGTATGCTTCTCAATGCCTCTGGAGAAACCTGCAATTTAGTTAATATGTTATCCATATTTATTAAGCACATACCACAGGAAAGTAAAATAACTCCTAGTTTGTGATCTCAGACAAATCTGCTGTCCTTTAAAAGGAGAGTATTTCAAATATGTATTTGTTGTGGGACCTCTTTGAATTTGAAGTGCATTGAATGGGAAAGAACATAGTAGTTTTGAAATATTTAATGAATTCTTATTAAAATAAAAAATAAAAGGCAGAGTTGCCTGGAGAAAAGTAATTCTGTTTTGTGGAAGACTGAGTTTCCAAATCTTTTTTTTTTTTTTTTTTTTTACCCATAATTTTTTTAANNNNAAATTTTTTTTTTTTTTTTTTTTTGAGATCCCTAAGTGTTTTGAAACTCTCTGGGAAAGAAAATGATGTTTTGGGTTGAAGCTACTCACCTGGCGGGCTGCCTAGGAGCTGTAGATGTCAGGAGCTCCTGCTTAGTCTTCCAGGTCATCCAGGCTTTCAGCCCACCAGGTGAGCTGCCAGGAGCTAAACAAGCAAGACAGCAAGAGGAAAGGAAAAAGCTTTCCCACAGAAACATGGTTTGGCATGTGAATCTGGAAATGTTGCTTTGTATCTGTTAAACACTGTCAAAATTAAATTATTTAATGTGACATTTCAATTTAAATAAGACAGTAAATGCCATAGACTAATATTTTCTTTTTTTCTAGCTGTCTCTCATTTCAGTTTCATCCTGGACTGGCTATAAAATGATACAGTAATTACAGCATTGATGCAACTTAGGACAGAGTAGCTTTTGATTTGTGGATTAGCTCTACTTTAAAAGTGGTCCAGGGAGAGTTCTTGCCATTTACACACTGTTCTTTTACAGAACGTAGATAATAGCAAAATGAAGTTCTCACCTGTGTTTTACCCAAGCAATTGGTACAGATACAGGGAGCTTGAACACACCACTATTCTCTTTACTTAGTGATGGCCAAGATTTTGCTCACTCATCAATGGAAGGAATGCTGAAATTTGGGACCGAGTTTGTGGGAGGCTGAAATAAGTTTTTATCTCTTGTATGACAGTTTCTTCTGGATGGATTCTGAGGCTTCCCCCTATCCTCTTACAGACATGCTGATAGGATGGAGACAAAGGGTACCAAAGGTGATAGCCAAGCAAAAGGAAACCAACTATACTGATGATAATGCTGAAAATTAATGAAACTCTAACAGAACTGGACTCTGCTCTTTTAAAGTCGCTTTGTTTACAACTTAGGGAGCAAAGAAAAAAAATAGAATTAGACCTAAAAAACCTAAACCACTGACTCAGTGTGAAGCGCAACTGAGAAACGAAGAAACTGATAAAGCTGAAATGTTTTCTCCATAGCCCTTGTGATTAATCACTGCAAATACGTGTGCATTTTGCATTAAAATAGCTCATTAAGGAGTAGCCAGTTGATACAATATGCATTTAGAGAGGTCAAAGGGATGTTAACCATTGCCAATAAGATTGTAAATCCAGAAGGGGTTCTTTGGAATTATAACCATTTTATTTATACTGCTGGGCAAACATTAAAACTGCAGGTCATGAAAAGACTCTATAGTTAAGTATTGTTCTGTAAGGTAAGCCTAAAAAATAGAAGACCAGTAGAGAATGAGTTTTTGGGGGTTTGTCTGCTTTTTTTCTTTTTTTGGCATCACATAGACATTTTGGGGGGTTATAATGCCTTGGTGGGGTTGAGCTGATGGTTGCTGCCTTCAGTAAATAAAAAAATTAATTCCCTCTGCTGTAATTTCAAGACCTTCTGGTAATACTAGAATATATTTACACATTTTTAGGAAAATTAAAGCTATAAAAAGGAAGCTAATCATTTTGCATTAATCATAGTCAGAGAAAATCCATTGACAATTGTAAGATGGAAAATACACACCAGGAGTCACAATTGGTATGGTTTAACTTACTTCACAGAGTCGGCCTTTGATTTAATGTATCGGTTAATTAGGTAAAATAATTATGGTTTTGTGTTAAATAGATACTCTAAGCATATGGTAGATGTTAATGGGAAAATATGAAGATGAGTAACCATACTGCCAGCAGTTGTTCTGCTCAGTGCTAATATGAGATATAATGTTAGCAAGTCACTTTACTGGGCCCCAAAGTATGGTCATTACTACATTTTTTTTCCTTAATATGATGCACTCTTTAAAAATGAATGCCTGAGAATGAAACTATGGCCAAGTGTATGAAAGGAGAAATTTTTTGTTGGTTTTAATAACATTAGTTGATGAAAGAGCTCTGGAAAAAAAAAGGCAGATTCGTTAACATCACCACATGGTACGTGTGTTAGGATTCTGTTGAAAGGGAACAGAGCTGAAAATACCCATTCCCTTTGGGCAGCTTGCTTTGGAAAGCATAAAATTAGGGAATCTCATACCTTCAAGTTGTAGGGTATTTTGACTTTCAAAAGGAGTATGTCTACTTCTGGTGTCATAATTCTGTGCTTTGTCAAAAAGGAAAGCTGCAACTCTTTTAAATGCTTTCTTTATTGCTTGCCTAAGCCTCATTAAACAGTCAGCTATTTGGATCTAATCTTCTCAGAATAAATTCCTGGCTCTGTTGGTCTTAATTTACAAGACAGTCATCCTTTAGAAGGGCTAGTTACTTGTCCTTAAGTATCCAGCAACATTAAGATTAATGCATGACTTCTACAGGACTTGTAAAGCCATTTCAATACCAGAACCGTTGGCTTCTGATTTTTGCATGGATAGCACACACAGTCAGTACGACCTTCAAAGGAAGCATAATTTGTAGGGAAGGCTGTTTTGCAAGATGTGCAAACTCCACACACAAATCTTTTTTCTTGTGTGGGACATGTTCCTCTTGTTGATCCTTCTGAATCTTAGCTTAGTTTCTCATCTCCTGTCTCAGGGCAGAGATTTTGTATAAGTTATTGTTGGTGGTTTCCTTCAGAGATCTCTTATTTACCATGCCCAGAGGGAGGGGAGCTCTGTTTGGATGAAACACTTTTTAATGCCTTAATACAGGAAAAACCTTACTACTGAAGAAATGCTACCTGTGTGAAGGGGTGACATGCCAGGTAAATGTGTGAAATACTTTGTGAGAAGTAAATGATCACCTGGCTCACAGCTCTGATTGCAGTAGCTGTTGGACATCTCTCACCTGGTTTATTTTGTCACTGTGTATGCTGGGGATCGCGTATTTGACAAGCTGTAGTTCAAGGGGTTTTTTGTTTCTTTTTCTGATAAGAAACAATATCTGCAGAGTATTAAGATGAATTCTGTCTGCCAAAGCATAGTATTTTCAAATTCTGCAGAGCTTACAAGTTCCCAACCCGTCAAGTTCTTTGCAAGCACTTTGAATTTAAATCTGTTAAGCAGAGAATAAAGCTCTGGCTTTTAAGTACAGCTCAAAGTGTTTACTTCACAGGAAAGTATACAACTATAGTGGCTTATTCTAATAACATAAGACATGTAGGCACACTGTATAGATTTACTAGCCCAGAGGTCAAGAGAAGGGAGCTCTCAGGTGTGTTCAGGTGTCTAATGGAATAATCTTTACATTTCTGCACAGATGTGTTTTGCATAGAACAGAAGGTCACTTCTTTTGGCTACATTGAGACAGGTAAATGGAAGGTATATTCTAATTCAGTTAAGAAAAAAGGCACATTTCCTTAGGAATCTCTTGTAAGGTGGCAATAAACATTATTTATTTCAATGAAGATGGTTCATGAAATAGCTCAATAGATTAACAGGGTTTTTTAGTATTGGAAAAAATTGGAAGAGAAGCCAGGAAATGCCTGCTTTATTTCAGACATATTGTCTCAAAGAAGGGAAGAAAACAAATCAATAACTGTCACAGCATAAAGGAGGCTGGAGAATTTTATTTAAATACAGATATCATGCATGTATATATCAAAAAAGAAGGATTTTCTCTGTTGTCAATATTTCATAAGGCTTCTTTTTGACTGGAGTTCTTTTCAATCTCTTCATCAGTGTAAGCTAAAAAATACTTAATAACAACTCTTTTAAAAAAGCTTTTCTTCATTGTGCAATAAAATCCAGTGATGACTTCTTCATATAAAGGTGAAAACTGATCTAAAAATCAAGATTAACTTGTCAAAATTATTTTATTTTAAACATAATGGTTCCCATTCTCAAGAGTTTTGCTCATGGTTGAGCTTTTTTAAGATTAGAAGCCAGATGTGGCATTCTACTGTAGAGACATGATTTTTAAGATCTGGGATTTAAAAGAATATCAAATATAAGACTTAGATAAGAATCTGAGTTGAAAACTGGGTTAGATCCTTGCTCTCTTCTCCAGAAAAATTGGGATTTGTGTCTAAATTGAATAATATGAAAAATGCCAACAAGGTTGGATGAAGGATGGAGTAGTCTTACGTGTGAAGCTTTAACTTCATCACTGATCATCAAGCACTGGTATCTTAAAAGTGCTTCTACCTTAAATTGTTATGCATTATACAATAACAATATTAAAAGAATTATTTCTAGAATTTTTTTAACTCCCTCTTCCCTCAGTGGAAAGTGTGGTCACACAAGGGTAAAACTGAAATTCCTTGGTTTTCCTTTTGATGAGATGTAAACAATATATTCCATCTTGGGTCAAATAATATAAAACAAAACAATTCATGGAAGCAAATAGAGAAACATTTCCTTACGGATCTCTCTGAACCTAATCAGTGCCTGCCAAAAGAGGAGGAACCAAAATGCCTCATGGGGCTTGTGTAGGTGTCCCATGCCCTCCTTTCCCATGTTTTTTTCTGTCTGGCCTACATTTCTGGAGCCTTCTGCAGCTTCTCCTTTGCTGGGAGCAGCAGGAGATCTGGGGGAGCAGATCCCAGCGCCAAGGACAGCTCTGCTCTGCTCTTGTGTGCAAAGCCAGCAGCTCTGCTCTTCCAGCAGGACTCTAAACTGCCTCCTTCACACCCTAAAGCCAGAGTTCTGGCTCTGGAAGACTTGTGTGTGAACGCTGAGACTGAGTGGAAGGGGCTGCTGCTGCTCTGTGTTTCATTAGAGCAGTGTCCAGTCTGGTGAATTACTGTGGAAGGAACAAGTTCTAAATGTCAAGTAGAAATCACATTCTCAGATGGGAATTTCAAGGCTCTCTGAGAAGTGTCTGAGTTTGGCACAGAAATGAAGTAGTAAAGATGATGCAGTACCTTCACTTATTCAAACGGTGAACACTGTTTATCTTGGAACCAGGTGTAACTGAACTGTACTCAAAATAGAGTGCATACAACTTTTAGGTGGTTTGAAATCTAGGTGACACGCAGAAAAAACCCTCAGAGGATGCAATCTGAATATGTGGGATTTTTTAACATAGGTAAATTTCTGGAGAATCCAATATGTTTTGGATCTAATAGAGCACAATGGAAATTTGCCCAAGACTTTAAAACAAGTGAGGGAAAAAAAAATCAAGATTACTCTAAAGTCATATGTACTAATTAATAATCAGGAGGATGTGATTGATCTGAAAAGCAAAGTGGGAGTGCTACTTTTATCTCATCTTAAAGATTGAAAATTTTGAGACAAATCTGAATAACTCCACATTGTAAATGAAGTAATATCTAAAAAACATGTTAAACATGGGATCATCTGTAAAAATTGATGGGGCACCTAAACATTCTCTCAGCATAAAGTATTTTTTTGTTATGTTTAATCTGAATCTACCTTCTTTTAAGAACTATTGCTCCTTGTTTCTGTGTGTAGGTGTTGGACAGGAATGCAATGAGGACTAACACACAAATTTCTCATCGAATTTTCCTCTGAGAGAACATCAGATCAATGGGTCACAGAAATTACAGTGGCTTCATTTGGTTAGCTTAAGTAAAACATATTTCTTAGTATTACTAAAAGAAATCGTACATCTACAACTGCAGTTAGGTCAAAGTTGGTCCCTTAGTGCAAATGGACATTCTGAATTCTCTATAGTGAGAAAAGACTGAGTCAGTGTCATTTGTCCAAATCAATAGCAGGATGTCTTAACTTCACCACCACCCTTCTGGTGGTTGTTGCTGGTGGGAAGAAAAAAATTAAAACAAAGGAAAAAACCTGCTCTTTCAAATGTGCTTTGTGTGCCTGTCAGCTTTCCAAGACTTTCTGTGCAAATTGTTTTTAATATGCTCAAATATCATCCTTTTGCTGGAATTTTGTAGTTGTGTCAAAATGCATTTTTAGAGTTGAATTCTTCATGTACCAGGTTTCTCTTTTTTCCCTCCTTCACCCTTTCCCAAGAATCAAGCAGCAAAATCTGGTTTTAGAAGGATTCTGTGGTGTTACTTTCCTGCTGTTTAGACAATACTTGCTAGGAGAGAGAAAATATTATTGGGAAAAATGTATCTGATTCATTTCAAAGACCAGTTAGAGTGCCTTCATTGCATTCATACCAGCTACTGGGACTTTCAGCCACTGATCTGACAAAATAAGTGGTTTTTTTTCTTTAGATCAGATTTCGTAATCCTAAACAGAATGCAGGGGTTTTTGTTTGTTTTTGTTTTTTGTTTTTAATATCTATAAGCCTGATATGTTACAAAGATTTCTAGCTGGCTCCTGATTCTTGGTTTAGCTCTTTTCTTTCTCATGGTGTGGTACTGTTGCTATTGTTTCAGCACTTGTAAGCCTTTGTTGAATGTGTTTGTCCTGATACTTGTGATTCTTTGTTGGAAGTATTTTTCTGCTTTGCAATACCTACTTTTCTAACATTAGTTGAGTTTTGCCAATGTTAAAATTATTTCTTGATACATTTCAGATTTTGAGTCGTAGATCTTAGTAAACCCATGCAACGTCTTTTTCTTTTTTTTTT
>WEKY01056144.1:1832-17212 GCA_013390045.1 Picathartes gymnocephalus | reverse complement strand
TCCTGCCCTTGGGTCACAACAGCACCATTCACTGCCACATGCTTGGGGCAGAGTGCCTAGAAAGCTACCTGGGGGAAAGGGACCTGGGGGTGATGGTTAAAAGCAGCTGAACATGAGCCAGCATGTGCCCAGGTGGCCAAGAAGGCCAATGGCATCCTGGCTATCAGAAATAAATCCNGGCCAATGGCATCCTGGCTATCAGAAATAAATCCTGGCCAGCAGGACCAGGGAAGTGATCATCCCCTTGTACTTGGCCCTGCTGAGGCCTTACCCTGAATCCTGTGTTCAGTTCTGGGCCCCTAACTACAAGGAAGACAGAGAGGTGCTGGATCATGTCCAGAGAAGGGCAACGGAACTGGCAAAAATGTCTGCAGAGTAAGTCCTATGAGGAGAGGCTGAGGAAATCAGGATTTTTTAGCTTGTAGAAAAAGACACTCAAGGGAGATTTTCACTCTCTACATCTACCTGAAAGGACAGATAACAAGAAACTCATTGAAGCAACAGAAGGGATGGTCACTTCTCCCAAATAATAAGCAATAGTGATATCAAAATTGGTTGAACAGAAACTTTCTAATAGAGTTTTGAGTATTAGAGGGCAGACATTCTTTATTGCAGTTCACTGGTCACTCGGAGGATACTTCCTCTAATTGAGTGCACCAAGCATCAAGTGAACAGAGCTTTATCATACACACTGATTACATATTCATTAGCTATCCCTCTTACTTGGTATTACGACTGAAAAAGGAACATTTCTTTTATTTTACAGATAAAAATAACAGAATAATAGTACATATATGTATTCCTTTATTTTGCATAGTTGCACCTCTTACTGGAAATCTTTATATGGTCTTTCAGGGGTCTTTGGTGGTCTTCAGCATCCACTGTTGTAATATTTTAGGTGGTCATTCCTTGAACCCAGCTCCTGAGTAAGCACAATACAGTTGTTTTGCATGACTCCTGCTTTGTCAGCCTTACAGAGCTGAGTTGGCATCCTGATTGCCTAGGTTCCATCCCTTATCTGCTTCTCCCAAGGTGTCTTCTGCTGTTCTCTTCTCCTGTCCTTACCAATAGAACAACAGGAAACAGCATCTAGTTGTCCCAGAGAAGATTTAGTTCTGATATCAGGAAAAATGTCTTCTCTGAGAAAGGATTGTAAAGCAATGGAACAGGCAGCCCAGGGATGTGATTAAAACACCATCCCTAGCTGTATTTAAAAGACAGGTAGGCTTGGTGTTTAAGGACATTGTTTGGTGGTGGACTTGGCAGTATTGGGTTTCCAGCTGGATCTTAAATGTCTTTTCCAAACTAAACAATGATTTGATTCTATGAATTAGTCCTTAAATGAAAAAGATCTATATTCTATTTATTCCATTTGTTTTTACCTTGTATTTTCCTTTCCAAAAGCCTTTTTTGGCATGAAATGGTTATTACATTCTCTAGTATGTACTTACCTAGACTGTTAACACAAAATTTGGTATGTGCTCATAATTCAAAGCAGTGCAACAATCCAAGCATTTAGAAATATTTTCAGTTTAGGGAAAAATTAAAAGCCCTGTCCATTTAGTCTTGCACAACAATTACAACAAAACCATTTCAAGTGAACTGGTGAGTCTAATAAATTCTAAATAATAATGATACATTAGGATCTGAATTTGCAGTAAATCTCTGTTGTCCTCTTTCTTAATTACATGAAAAATAATTCTTTTTTTCTCTCATTTTGCCCCCTTTTCTTTTTTTTTTGTGTATGCATTCATATACCCAGATTATTCTTTCTGTGGCAATGCAAATCTGAACCAAAGAAGGTAGACATAAAAAAATTACAGGGTCAGAGTTTCAAAATAAGAACTGCCACCTCCTGGATCAAATCTTCATCTAGTCTATCATCCCATAAGTTGTCAAGCAGGAGCAGTCACAGAACGAAAAATAAAACAAATAAAACAATATCTTCATGGTTTCTGGTGATGACAGTTGAGACTTTGACAGTTCCTGTGTTTAATGCCTCTCTTGGACTTATACTCTATCAATTTCTCTGATCATTTTGATACGTATGTACACTCAGTCACTAACAGTATCTAGAGCACTGAATTCCACAGAATATTCCTTTTCTCCATGGTTACAATAACTATTTAACTAAAATTTTCCAACTTGTATTTTCCAGAACTTTTATTTATTAATCAGAGTGGATTAAAATATTTTACATGTGTTCTTTTGTGTTACTACCTTGCCATAAAACTGGTCTCCAAATACCACTCCTTCTTCCCACAAGTTCATTATTTCATTGTATATATTTCTGGGACAAATTTAAGAACAGACACAATATTTGGGTGAAGGGACCAATATACCAAAGAGTTTTTATTTTGAACAATGTCAGGACTTTCACTTGGATCTATTTTGTCTGTCTCATTCCTTTGTTTATTACTGAGAAATAAAGTCATCCCAAGTACTGGAGTTATGTCTTGTTCTAAAATAGACTTGTGTCCACAATTACACAGATTCATTGAGATTACTAATCTGTTGCCCTTATTTTCTTTCTACCAAGAGGTAGCGTCGTCACAACATTTCGAGAAGAACTCTTAAAAATCTATAGTAGCTACTGCTTGAACTAAGATTGCAGTAAGATTAATTGAGCATTAAACTATGAGAGAAATGGGGTTCTGGCCTCCTTTGAAATCCCCTTAAGCTTCAAATATATATTTTGCAATGTTATATGAGTCATAATTAAGATTTTTTTGAAGGGAAAGAATATTCCAAATCATGTATTTAATAAATGCTTATCTCTTCCTCTTATGAATTATGAACAGCTACCAAATGAATGCACTTTCAGAGACAGTTTTTTGCCTGGAAACTTTCCAGGAAATATAAAAAAGAAACCCCACACCTTTAGAACCACAAAAATAAGATGTCTAAAAACATGTTATTTACTTACTACTTTTGAGCAGTATCTCCAGAGACCTTTCAGACTGCTGAATTATTAATTGTATAGGCACTGCAAAGAATCTGTTTTATTATTTTTCCGAAAGTCCATAACAATTCTTACTAAGACATTTCAGCTTCTTGGGTCAAGGCTTGTACTGAGAGACTTTAGCTTATGGATCACTGATTCAGCTGACTGTAATAGCTTCAGCCTGACAGGTCAAAGTCAATGTATCATGCCTCTTTATATCCACCTCTAGAAAAAAATAAAATAAAAATCCCAACAAAATATCACTACGCCCAAGAACAGAAACATTGGTTTTGTCTGGCTGTGTCCTTCAAGTATTTAAGCCGTATTCCAGGCTGAAATTATATTATATCAGTTCATTAGGGCATGGGTCACTAGTAAGGTGTTATATAAAAGTCAAATATAGCATTACAGTGCCATTCTATGCACTTGCATTAGCCAAGGAGAATGACCTATTTATAGAAGCTAAGCTAAACAAATACGTTGTCTTTTAAAAAGTAGATTCAAGGCTCTGCTTACTTAAACTTTTCTTGTTTATTTCATTACTTACTGATGTAAGTAATATAAATAGCCTTATAAATTACTTGATGATAAATTACATAATAGTCAGGACTACATTTCCACTGTCTACTGTAGACATGCTTGGTATTCCCATTTGCCAAGCTCAACAGTAATACAGCAAAACTTCTAGGATCATGGCAAATATTTATTTTTGTAGTGCTATAGCAGGACAGTTACCTAATGTAGATAGCAGCTATGAAACCATTAAACAGCTTTCTCTTCCCTCTTTCTTGGAGTGTCACAAACTATTGGGTACAAAACATGATTTTAAAATAAACCCTCAGATCCCTTTTGTCAGTCAAATCTGCCAACAGAGAATTACCTCTTGCAGAGTGTAGCCTTGCTCCTCAGTCCTGCAAATACCAGGACAGCTTCCACCTCCTTGTTAAACATTTTACAAATGAATTGGCCTAGAAAACCCACATGCATATCCATTACATATTTGCCCTCTAAGCACAAATATACATATAACAGGGTATTCTGTGAATTCCAGTGCTTTGTATTTAAGAAATGATGCCTGTATTTCTTTCCAATTTCCCTACCTATAGGAGATCATTTCTCAAAACCAGTGTGTATTTAAAGAAAAAAAAAATTAAGCAGCATCATAAATCATTCTGCAAACACCCCAACTCTATTCATAGCCATACGTATGTTGCCAGTAATACAGATAAATATAGACTCATAGAAATACACACACAGACTTTGAGAAAATATGCCTCTAGACAGAAACATATTGTGCATATGCAAATAACTGTCTGGCACTGAAGCTTTGCCCTTTAGCATTCACTTGACTGTATCTCTTCCCTACGCCTGCTCACTCCCGTTTTTCCATCTGTTTATTTTTTCAAAGCTTCCTTTAAGAATATGGTACAACTTCTCAAAAATCAAGAAATATGGTCCTGCAAATATAACTGCCAGGTATAACATACAATATTGCTAGAGAGAAGAAAAAAAATATATAGAGGAGGCTGCATTCAAGTTTTCCTACAAAGGTTACAGGAAACGGATTTTATCCATTCTGTCCCAATGATGTTCATTCCTGGTTAGTTTTCAGGTCTGGTTGCTATACTTTAAAGAAGCTGTATAATCCAGGCTTGTGATCAGCTTTCTTAATTTATTTCCCTTGAAATGACAGGGCTGGCAAAGGCAGGCTGGCTTCTCAGATGTCTAGATTACACTGTAGCTATGGAAACAGGTGTTAAAATGCTATGAATTTCAAGTTACACTGATATTCTGCACATCACGTTCTATACTGATGACAGGTTATTTTACATGCTGACCAATACAACAGCATCAATCTTACTGATTTACATAAGACTGTCAGGCAAGAGAGTCTCCATGATGAACCAGGGGGAGTTTTCTTGGGGTTTTACTATCAATGTGCACACACAGCTGAACATGTGCATATGCAGGGGCAGTACCTGCTACTACACCGTTCCCAAATTCTTAAAGACAAGAAGTGCGGGTGCTGGAAGTCAAATTATAATGACTTTTCCAGCATATGAAGTATTTACCATTTTTCCTTTCTTTGTTGAAGAAACCACCTCTTTGTCCATGCTCCTGTGAGGAACTGACTCAGATCTAGAGACCTGCAGTGGTTTCCCTGGTTTTGCATAAGGCTGTAGGGAAAAAATCCCAAAACCTTGGATGGGTGGGAGGAAATATAACAAAATAAATAATTTTTTTCTTTGGAACAAAATTGCCTTATCACCATCCCTGCCTCCCACTGTGACTTCTGCAGAGGCTACAGAAGCATGAGGGTCAAGGTAAGAAGCCAGACCACTCCCCATTGTCCTGCAGAGAATTCAACTCAAAATAGCAGCAAATTGCACTACTGACCTTCCTCATCACAAATGGCAAAGTCAGAAAATAGTTTTTGTATGATTTTACATCCAGATGAATGAGCTATGGAAATCACAAGTTTCCAAAGAAACATTCCTGGTCTCTCCCAAGCTTGCTTTCACTGTCTTTTACTTTGATACATCCATATTATCTACTCCCTCACAGTCCTGATGTTTGGGTGAGAGATTAATGTTGCTTAGGTATATGGACATTCCCCAATCAGCTCAACAGCTGCATCCTCCTTTGTGCCACACTGTCAGTCAATCCTTCCTGAACACACCTCTTCTATCAATAGGGCCTTTTTCAGTTTCCTGGTATTTCTTATGTTTTTGATACCTCTTATTCAGAGTAATTCAAACAGTGATGAGTTTAGATTTGGAGTCAAACCAAATTGATACCAAATTTTTATTCCTCACTGTTGCGTAAACTGAAAAGCTTTTCCTTCCTAAAGGAACTCAAAAATCTTTTTTAAACATTCTTTAAAAAGTACACAATATTTGGCATCAAAATTCATCTTGTCAAAGCTTAGTCTTAAATTACTTTATAAAGTATGATAAACCAATAATCACCCTGAACAATTTAAAAAATGTGAAGGTTTTGCTATGCAGTTATAAAATTCCCATATGATGTCAGTGGGAAAGTTAAAGATAAGTTGGTCCAAGAGAAATAAAACACATTAGAAATAAGGTAGTAAAACATGTAAACTATGCTACCAGTGATATGGATGACATGAGCTGCAGTCTGAAGTCCCCTATCCATAGTCTGTGCAGCTGTGAATGACCTTACTGCTTCATAGCCGTTCCAAGAGTTTATTCTGCTTTCAAGCAATCCTTGTATATCTCAGTTATCTTCTTTATATAAACATGTATGAAACAGTGCAGAGGTAGTTCACCTTGTATGGCGAGGGCCTCCTGACACAGATTTGAGATAGGGCCAATGATTTTGTATGAGGCATAGCATTGCTATTATATAAAAAACATTTCCAGGGAATTGTGGATTTGAACTAATTGCACAGTAGAGTAAAACATCTCTGCACACCAATAGAGAACTTCAGAGTTATTTCATTTTCTGAATAAAATACTCTATAAATGAAAGCCAAAAGGATTATTTCTAAAATTTTGAATTACCTATGCTGGAAAGTCAAAGTTAAGATGAGGGTAGTCATCATATTTCCCCCTCTAGTTTCAAGAAGGTTAAGGTATGAGCTGAAAGCAAAATGAGGAAAAAGGAGGTTAGTCCCTCTTGCTCATGTAGGCACCAGTCAAGTAAATTAAAGGAATAATTATTGAATTGCAACACTCTTTATATATGCATGACTAGATGAAAGATGTTTGAAGGCCTTTCTTGTTTCGCCTCCCTTTCAAACCCTCTCTGTTTTTACACTGAGGCATTCACTTTAATATAACAGAAGTTGTATGCAACCCTTCCTTACTACATTAACTAAAACTGCACTACTGACACACAAGTTTTCAGTAGTCATAGCCTTGTCTGGTGACACCTGTGAACTCTGTAGACTAATAATACAGCTTTTTCTCAGCTATTCAAATTTTAAAAAGCATTGCCCACTTGACGCAGCAGGGTCTGCTTTGACTGATAGCAGCAGCAAGCATTTAAAGGCCAGCTCAGTTTTCAGATTCTTTTCCCTACCCAAGGCCTTAAGAGCTGATGTTTCAAAGGATTTCTCTGGGCGGACAAAGGCTCTTAGATCCACTGCCTCTATGGCAACTGAAGTCTTAAAAGAACTCATTTCTTTTAGACATAATTCATATGAATGGCACTTTTTGCACTATTATCAAGTCAAGCCCTTCCCTAAGGAAAACCTGATTCTGTTATGTCCAGTCAAAATAATTACACCACAAGACACATGGTTTGCTCCAATAATTCCTCATTAATCAGCCTGCATTGGTTTTAGGCATGGGTCCCAGAGGTTAATGAATGGATCATTAAATCTACTGAGCAACCAGTCTCCCAGAGTATGCCCATTTTTTGCCACATCACTTGTTTAAGCAAGCATTCTACTTAATAGCAAAGACAGAAATTATAAGCTCAGAAGCAGGTGATGCAAATTATACATTTTTTAAAAAATCTTCTCTGCAAGTATTAGGCAACAACATGAGAAGAGTGAAACAAAAATTGTCGGGGGAGAATGATTTTGAAATCCGTATCATAAAGAGATTTAACTTAAGGAAAAAAACCCCACAAATTAACAAGCAACAACAACAACAAAAAACTCCTCATGGAGTTATTTGATCTCCTTCAAACACTCACACCCATTCCCTGTAGGAAACTAGAGAAGCCCGTCTGGGATGTGAGAGATCTAACACACACATGAAGTGTTAAGTATCACTGGCTCCTGCACAGAAAATGTCATCTTTCCCACCTCCCAGTTGGTATCTTTAAATAGCTCACATTATTTATGGTGTACATAGTGTTAATGTCCTTCAGTTGTTCTATTTTCAAGGATGGAAAAGCAGTTGCTAAGCATTTCTAAATGACAGCCCCAGGGTTCATTAAAAATATGGCAAACATTTGCTAAGCTCATTAAGTGCAATTTTTGTGTGTGTGTGTGTATCAGATTCCTCCTCTGCATGTTATGCGTGACCAAACATCTATTAACCCTAATCCCATTGATGAGTCTGATACATTCAAACTAGCAATTAGACAAAACAAAAGGGATATTTACTGAGAGACTCATAAATGGGCTTTCATATTGGTCTAAGCTGTTGCAAAATGACAGTTTAATTCCCTTCTGTTAATCCCCACCTACTAGAGTACTCCCTTTGTTTGATTATAGGTTGTCAGATTTAGGGATTCTGATTGAATCAAAATTTCAAGTAAACCAGAAATACACAATAATTACACTTGCTAGGCACCACTGCCTACTGTACAAGCAAAGTCAATGCAACAAAAATTTAAATAAAATTCAAAGAAAGAAAAATGAATTTCAAGAATCAGCTATTTACAAAACTAAATGTGTATATTTCCTCCATCTAAATACAGAAAAAAGTCACTTCTCTTTCTCTGTGCAATAACGTGTTTTGATATTATTACCTGCTAAACACAATTTGTCTAGAGTCAAGAGCATTTCTCCAGAGCCACAGAGAGACCACTCACTTTTCTAAGACAGAGTGACCTTTCTAGCCTGCAGTCATGCCCTTCTCAGACATCTTTTCAAACACTGTGAATCACAGACATTATCATGAACTCTGCAAAATATTTGCAATATAAATTGTCAGGTAGAGAGTCCTGTATGGAAAAACTCAGAAACATTTGTTAGGAAAATACCTACCTGTTCGTAAGGCAGTGCTTACAACAGTTTTGCAAGTCTTGTCAGTAACTCTTAATAGTGCAAGGGTTGGTTCTGTTCTATAAAGCATGAACTGGGCTGCTCTGAGCATCGTTTATGCCGCCGCAAACGAATATTATGAAGTTTTCACAGCACAATGACAGTGCTTTGCAAGTGAAAACTTCTGATGTTTACATAGATTAAAGCAAACTAACAAACAAAAGCCCAAGAAGACTCATTCAGTAGCTTTCTCTCAAACTTTCTCTTAAGAAAAAGCTTGCTTTCTACTGAAGGGATTTTTGTTTAAGTCAAAAATGTTATGTCTGGCTTTTAAGCTTACAAAAAGTTCATTAACAATGTGAAGTCATTTTCGAATAATCTCTTTTGGTTTTCCAGGAATTCCACTTCTTAGTAATCAAAGGCTTCTAAAAAGTGATCATGCAGAAAACCTTCAGAAGCAATACTCAAAAAAAAGTAAAGATTTTAAATTAATTATTCTAAGCCATATTTAACCAGCAGAAAATCAGCCCCTCATTTCAGAAGAACTGTAATAATTATATACAGAGAAAATACTTGTGTACATGTATGAATACAGAAATTCTATCACATATTTTAAATTGTATTTTAAAGTAAGCTTTTTTCCCCAAAAATCTTCAATGAAAAGGAGGATGCTGCTGGTTTTTTAAGATTTAATGCTATGATCTAGTCCTTTCAGTCTAGTACTGTGTACTACTGACCTAAATCTTCTATTTAGTTATTCAAGAGATGTCTAACAGAAAAACACTCCCTGAAATTTCTGTTACCCATTCTATACTGTCATATCCATAGATTTATTCCCTCTAAGATGGTGATATTTCTGTGATTCCAACAAATCACCTGTACAGAGACACCTTCCACATAAGTTGTCAGCTTCTCTTTTCCTCAATACAAACAGTATATCACTGTTTCATCAGCATATTTTCAACAAATATGACAAAATTTTACTAAATAAAAAAGGTAGTAGAAAGGTCCAGAGTGCAAAGGCACCTTCTATGCTGAAGAGTATATTCTTGGACATATTTCAGCTTTAAAACAATTCTAGCTTCAGATTGACCCGCTTCATAACTCAACAGGAAGGAAAACAAATTATGGATTTTTTAATAACCTAAAATCAGTAAGACGTGATGAGCAATTGCTCCCTTAAAAAGTAGGTGTGGCAAAAGAGCACACCTGTGTGTCTATAGAGCCTTAGGATGAAACATTTATAAGTAAATGGCTCATTAAAAGCAAAATCAACAAACCTTTAAATCCTAGATTTTTTTAAAATACAAAATTATATTTTCCCCTTAATTATGCATTTTTATTTATAATTTTCTCTCTATTCCTTGCATAAGAATTTAAAAACAATTTTAATTGTTTGTGCTTTGTCTTAACAGATACTGAGCTATATTCAAACATATTGTACATTTTATAGGATGGAGAGCAAACCTGAAGACATTTGGACCTGCAGATGACAAAGTTGATGCATTTTTTTCTATTTTTGCATTGGTGTGTGTTACTGCTCCAAATCTACAACTCAGAAAATTTTGTCTTTTATGTAACTCTCAGCATAGAAGAAGAGACTTATACCACTACTGAGACAGAGGTGCTAAGGTGATTAAGGCCTGAAAGGCCATGAAATTAATTTTCCTGTTAAATCTGGTCTTATTCTTCTTGAAATTTAAAACAAAACTGGAACCAGAAAATTCACTGTGTGAGCTTTACTGTTCTTGACCAATTCTTCATGCTGCATTTTACCTTGTTTCAAGCCAACAAAAGTTATTTACTAAGTGGATTATTGCAAAGTAACAGAAGCATGTACAAGGTCATATCAGTAACACTGAGAACAGTATGCATAATTGCAGTTAATAGATCAGATTAAATATCTTCTATTTGCAAGCTTAACTAGTTTTACATACCTCTCCTTTTTTGTTTTCTTTACTTTTGTCTTTTTGTGACCTGAGGAAAGTGGGCAAAAAATGAAAGAAACCCCCAGTCATATAAAATCACCTAAGCACAAAGTTCAAATCATATAACAGCATCTGCATATGTTTAAGCAGGCGTATTTTTCCAATTGGTTACCTGTACCAGTACATTTTGCCCTTAGTAGGCACCAAGAGGCACACAAAGTTTCCAAATGCTTCACACTCTAAAAGTCAGCAAAGGACTTACAAGATTTTAAAACAGAAACAAGAGAATGCTGACAATAGTTTTGTGCAGAACTTTCCTTTCAAATTATTCTTTGCAGAGGAGCAAAATGTTCCCGTAAAAAAAATGAAAAGCAGATTCTGTGTCCACTTTTATCATGACACATCTTACAATGTCAGTTGTCTGTTCTGCAAAAAGCATGCAGAACAGGGAACAGCACATAGGCAATGTAGAAATTAACCATCACACTTTCTGGATGTTGTAAATAACAAATTACCCTAAATTAATTTAGCACAAAATTATCCCACAAGGAGATTATACGCATAATCAAATACAACAGTAAAAAAACAAAAAGGATAAAATGTTTTTCCTAATCCTTACTTCCTCTTCATTGTATATATCTTAAAAATAAACTGGTAAAGGTGTGGAAAGACTTGATCACAATGTTGTTTTCTCCTGAAATCCAGAAAATTTTTTAGCATTTAATTATGAGCAAACTTATTTACAGCCACACTTACTTTCAGTTATGATATTTTAGGAGTTAGGTAAAATATTTTTTGGTTGCTTTCAATGTCAAAGTTGGCTGGAAGTCTCTCATGTCTCACTTCTACTGCTTATTTTTTTCTTTGTTTCTTTCTTTGCTTTACAGCATTCTTGTGAAGTATTTACCATGGGCATCACTCACAGTACCAGCACAGTAGACATTCCTTTCCACTGAGGCTGTCCTTAAGACCCTTTTCAAGTTCTTAACATATATGGGTATTGTCAAAATCCAAATCATGAAGGTGTAACACTGCAGATGAGATGGTCCAACTGGGATCAAGTGGAACTTTTGCACTGGAAGTCTGGTTTGGGAGTATAAGTCTGGTCTAGAAGGATAGGAGAAGTGTACTCATAGACATGCATAACTCACCTGTTCAGCAAGTAGCAAATTTTTAACTCTCACTCCTACTTCCTTCTTTTTCCCCTTTCCCCAAAACAGAACAAACAAACAAACAAAAGAACTTCACTAGTTTGCAAAAATTTGTGAAACATTCTGAGTGTGTCTGACTTTAATAATGTTACAGATATTTACTTTTTTCCTCCTTTATTTTTTTATTTAAGAAAAGCACTTTAGTGAAGGAAAGAATGAAGAAAAATCTCACGAAAATTTCTGATTTAGATGCTGAATCCAAAGATAAACCACACAGTTCTTCAAGAACTAAACTGTAACTGGAAATCCACCTTTTCATATATAATAAATTAAATAAAACAAACAGGCAAACAAAAAAACTACACCCAGCAACCCAAAAAAGCAAGCAGGCAACCAAAGAAACACCAACACTGATACAGGTGTCCTTCAAGCAATGGTTTTTAAATACAAACTTTGGAAAAAATGTCTGTCTGACATCACAACTGTGGAAATAATATGTTGGAATGGAAGGGAATTTAACAGGATTTATTTGCAATGTTTTACTGTTAGTGGTGTAGCAGAAACAAAATATCCACATTAAATACATGGTGTTCTTTTTCAGCCTGCATCCCACCTCTAAGCCCTTGAAGCCCAGCCATTCAGGCAGAGTCTGCAGGTTTTCTACTGGATCACAGAAAATGATGCTAACATGAGTATCCTTTAGCTCACAGAGCTCCAATTTAAATGTAGACCCTATTACAGTGGGACAGCAAGTTTCTAGATCTCAACAGTGTTGGCATTTGCTCCAGAGAAAGACAGAACAAAATGGTCCACAAGGGTCCTGTTCATGTTAAACTGGCTTCTGCTAAAACCCTGAGCGTCCGTTTAGTCACTGAGTTACGCAGCGGGAAGCAGGCAGTCAATGAGCTTAGGCGGCACCAGCGTGTGTCAGGACCACAGCTTCAAACCATCCACCAGGTGCTCTAGAAGCCTCGCTATTTAGCCAGAGCTGTAACATTTCAGACCCTCGTGTTTCAGGTAAAGTTCTTCTCAAAAGCAGGCACATGGAAGGTTACACAGGAACAATTAGTCCCAGGTACTCCTAACGGGATTTGTGCATGCTGCTTTAAAAACGTAGCCGTTTAGGCTGATACTCAGTTAGCATAACAAGTAGCTGCTACAAATGGCCAGGAAAACTGAATACACGATTAAATAGCTGTGTTTTCTGAAGCAATATGAATTGATTGGAGAGTAAACACTTGAGCTTTATCTATTACTGTCATATAAAATTGGCCTTCTTCCTAAGCGGCATTAAGAAATTTGTCTTGGCCTTTTGTGTCTATGTGGAGTAGTATCTTTCAAAGGAGGAAAATTCTGCAAGCTCCCTGTCATCTAGAGTAAAATAATAACACAAAATGCATAATTTGACTGAATTCAGGTCTGTATTGCTAAGTATATTGTATTCATTTGTGGACTTCAATCATCTGTGAGCCACAACACTGTTTCACCAAAAAGAGTATGTGTCTATGAGTTCATCAGGCCAAAATCCCTCTGTGTCTGAAATTCGTATAACTCAAACCTTATACATATGGCATCCAACCTGCCCTAGAAAAACAATGGGCATGCAACCCAACTCTAATTTTTCTTGAAATAAGACCAAATACACATAGTGAGGGGAAAAAAACTCCAGGATTCACTTAAACAGAGAGCAGATTCTTTATGAGACTGAAAAAAGGAGTAGATTTGTGCTCTTAATTAAATAGTACATTCAAAGCATAACAAAAATGAGCCAGTGTCTTTGAGGGTGCAACAGGGGCAGTGAATTAAACATCTCTTCTTTCATCAAGACTTACAAAAAAATGTTTTAATTGCACTACATCCCCAAGTAGCTCTCTTTTATCTGTGTACATAAATTGAAAGGTGAAATGATAATGACTAAACAGTGCCTGGCTTAGGGGCAATAATGCATATCAGCATCCAGAAAAAAAAACTCTAAAACTGAAACAATTTGAGGACAATAAAATAATACTCACTGAACTAAAAATTGAGTCTGAGAAAATCAAGACACACTAGCTTTTGGAATATGTCTAAGATTCATGAGCCAATCAGTAATAATTAAGAATTCCTTCAGCTGAAAGTTGTGGGCTTTTTCATGGACTCATAACCTAAGGAAAGAAATGTTTTCAGACAGTGACTGGTGACTCCAAGCCCAGCCAGAGTTCTCGTAACGGTTTATAAGAAAAAGTACTCTGCCTCCTAAAAATTTTATCCCCATATTCTCACAGGTCAACTGCTACAAAAAAAACCAATCAACCAAAAAAAAAAAAACAAAAAAAAAACCAAAACCAAAACCAAAAAAAAAAGCACCCACCCAAATCTCAGCATTCTACTGCCCATTGTACATCCTGTGAGAAAAAAAAATTTTCTTTGTGGCATAAATTGCCCAGACCTCTCCCACTGAGTCAATGAGATTTCATGGGCAGTGTAACACAATTGCTGACTGAATTTAATTAATGCAGTTAATTAAAATAAAAATAATTACATTGTGATTGTTGCTTTTTTTTTTTTTTGGAAGATTACATTTATGAGGCAAATTACATTTTTTTATATTTCTATAAAAGCATTCCAGAACTTTAAGCCTTTCTTGATTTGGATGCCAGAAACTTAGGATTTCATTCCTTGAGGTTTACTAACATAGATTTCCATCCTTATTTATTCACTACAGAAAGGAGATCCTACAGCAAAAATTTTATGCTTGACATAATTTTTAGAACTAAAAAGAACACTTACTCATCCAACCCAGTGCTTCTGTTTAAATGGAAACAAGTACATTGCCAAGATTCCAGCCTACCTGTAACAAAAAATTTTAAATATTTGAAGCCTGTGTAACTGGGTTGTCTGTTTTGCAACTGGATGGGAGATTCAAGCATAGCAGTGATCTATAATGTTTACTTTAACTTTGGCTAGCAGGACTTAATGTCTTTCTTCATCAGCTCTTTAACTTCACAAACTTATATCTACAAAGGGAGTTTTAGAAAGCATAATAAATATGTATTAACATATTAACTGTATGCATACAGTTCTTATATAACATATGATTTTGGATGAATGGTTAAAATTTAGAATAATAGGAAATTAAACTATGGATAAAAGAAGTAGTGGTTTTTCAGATCTTACAATGAAATTTTCATATATATGTGTTAATTATACAGGGGTCAATACAGTATAAAACAAAGCTTATTTTTAAATCATCAAGTAGATAACAAAAAGGAGGGGGTAAAAAAAGGCAGGTCATCTTAAGTCTGAAATCAAGCAAATACCATTTTTTCATTAAGCACCGGGCTCAAGTCTCACTTCCTCTTAACTCTTCCTTAACAATAACTCCTTAAGAGCCATTGACAAGTTTTGCCCACATACAGTGAGCAGGGACAAGTACCAGCATGCATTGAATGTAATATGATTGATGAAATTCCTGCAAACTCTTTCAGTTCTTCATAAACAAATCTCTTGCAGTCCTTATGCAGACAAACTTCCATTGAAGGCAATTTGTATTTCTGTCTTTAGTGGCTAGTGTCTCCACTACGAGACTACCAGATAGAACTTTAGCCCTAGTATAATCTTTTACACTGGTCTGTCTGATACTAGAAGGAAGAAGTAGAAGGAGTTTCTGTTCCAACTGTCCACGTTGTGTC
>WEKY01056143.1:19858-32073 GCA_013390045.1 Picathartes gymnocephalus | reverse complement strand
ACTCTGTCCATCTCCTAGTTGTTTCCATTCTTATTTAAACTATGTCCACATAGGCTAGTTTCACCATCTCATTTTTGTGTTCAAGGTCCTGGCAGGTGTACCAAAGGCTGTACTGTTCTGCACCATGATACAACACTGCTCCCTGTAGTCGGACTGTCTACAGGCAGAACAAAGCATCAATCACAGGATGGGCAATTCTTCAAGGCCAGCTCCCCTGCCATTTGGATTGTTCCAGGCAGCGAAAAGCATTAGTGAGTGAGTGCAGTTCATGAAGCTGTCTGCTTTCCCTGCTACTTCCCATGGAAATGTCTCTCCATCCAGGGGTCACTACTGAATCAATACTACTTCATGACTGTAATTCACTTTCAGATATCTTTTATATGTACTAACCTCATAATAAAATTAACATGTGATTGGAAAAATGTGAATGATCAGGTGACACCAAGGGATACTGCCCAGGATACAGGCCACTGCAAACCGTGCTATTCATATACACAAGAAGTGAATGGAGGTATCACCATTGTTACATAACATGTCTGTCTGCAAATCCACAATTAGCAGCTTTGACTATGCTAAGGGAGTTTACTTTTTCATATGAGCTAAACAGGTTAAATGATAGAAAATAAAGGTGAAGTTACTGCTCTCACAGGAATCATAAAAATATATATGGGCACCAGCGATGCATGTATGATTTTGTATTTTTAGCTTAGTATTTTAGTCTATTACTTTCTAGTCTTTTTCTTGATTAAAAAAGAAATCATACCTGTACAGTGAGCCTTGTGTGTTGCCACCAAGTTACTTGAGATAAAAATGGTCATTTATCCCCATACCAGATCATAATGCCCCCCTCTTATTTCCCTTTCAGTATTTTTCACATAAAAAATGAACTACGTATCACAACCCAGTATTTTTTAAAATCAACTACTAAAATACTTTGCCCATTTGTCAGTGGTGTGAATACTTTTTTCCTCCTTGTCTAAAAGAAAAAATTTAAATTCAAGGAAGAAATCTGCTTTTCTGATTTTTTTGTGTGTTGAGTGATCTCCAGGTTGTTCCAAACCGCACTGTATATTCGGCCACTCATTAAGGAAGAATTAATTTTCTACAACTTTTGACTGAAGTTATTCTGAAAGATTGATTTCTTGTCTCTTATGAAGTAAATAATTTGTCCAATAATCTGTTCTCCATCAATATGGTATTTTCTCTCCAGAATCAGATGCCCAAAATTTGTCTTTAATGTCATATCCAGCACACAGAAATACACTGTCTCCTCAAATACTGACCCAAAGAGTGTGAGCTCTGACAGACTCAAATGGCTATGTTCACTGTTTGCTGAAGAGCCTAAGATCCTTGGAGGCTGAATGACAACATTGACAACCTAATAGCAAGTGCATTGTATTTCAGGTTCATGCCTCCATGATCCTTAAAAATAGGCACTGATGGGCTCTGGATCCAGAAAAATTAGAATTGGTAGGCACAATTTTCCACAGTGTGTGACATAGCTCTGCCTGGCAGTGGAAATTTAAGTTATTGTTCACTTATATTCTGTCATATTCTGACTTTTTTTTTTTTGGATACTGAACTACAAACTTGTTATCTATTTTTGTGGCTCACCAGTGGAGAAGACAGTGGAATGGTATCAGTAGTAAAGCAAGCAATGTAGCACATGAGGAATTATTTAACTGTATCAATATATCTTGTATCTCTGTCTCTCAGGATGCCTTCCTACTAAGTTCCACACCTTTATTTCAAGGGTTGAAATAAAAAAGGAGACATATTTTTAAATCTTGATAACAGTTGACTAATTCAATTCTTTAAGGAAGTAATCTTCTGGTAATAATGGGATGAGAAATGGAATAGGGGTCAGAACCCTTGGTATATGAAGGAGGAGTATTCAGCCTTTTACATAAATGGAGGGTTCCAGAAAGGGAAAAAGCTAGTTATTACTTCTAGACTACTCATTTTCATCTCTCTTTGGATAGTACATTAACTCCTAAGAACAGTAATTTTTAACCAAAAGTGAATAAATTAAGCACAACCAGGCAAAAGAAAATAACTGCAGCTACAGTAAGTGGTCAGAGTTCAAGGTTTAATATAAGGAAAAGGGAATCTTCGTTGCACAAAATCATTGTAAATTAACTTTATGACTTGGTTTCTAGGAGTTTCAAAAAACTATAGCCTGAGGCATTACCAGGAAGTTCAGGTTCAATGGGCTGGTACAGATACAAGCTGACAATTTGGGGCAGTTTATAAGTAATTGTTCAGCAAGGAGAGAAAAATTACAGGTGCCATGTATTCAAAAGAATATCACCCAGATCATGATGCCTGCTTCAGTATTAGTAGCGACGAAGATATTAAATATATGTTTTTCCAGATGAAAAGGTAGAATTTTTCAGACCCCGAGACAGGTATCCATCTATTGTGGACTTGTAATAGGAAATAGTTAATTGAGATATTGAGAAGTGTCCCATAGTTTTTTCTATGTCTGTCTTACATACACATCTATAAAACCTGTGTGTGATTTGTAGCATATGTAGTGTAATGCTAGACAAAATAACCAATATATCAAGAAGGACCAAACACTTCACATCACAGCAAAGTATTCTGAAGAAATCTGAGGTCCCTGTTTGTTTTCATATTTGTATTAAGAATGTTGTCAGAAGAAAGGAAAATGTTGCAACAGGGTAAAACTCTTTTCAGTAAAAGGAGTTTTCTTCATAATTTTTCTACTGACCACATACTTAAACTGTTGAGATATATTTATTTATTTATTTATTTATTTTTTCCTAAAAAGAAAAGCACAGATCAAAGAGATCCTCCCGAAGCACAGCTGTGATCTCTGACTTAACATCACCCTGTAAAACATGGGGCAGAAAAGCATGATGAGACCTGAAATTCCTCCTCTAATTCCAGGTATGGGGAAGGGAAGTGGGAATATGAGAGCATGTAGGGGAAGCTGTCAAAACTCAGGAGGGAAAACCGTATGGTTTTTTTTCCAGATGGTATCTGTGGTTTCAAAAGGCTGAGAATCCAATCAAAATTATAGGATTCTGATCTAAAGGGTACATAAAAAGGTCACTGTTTTTAGTTCAGCCCTTCAGGTGATTGATGAGAAATACTTAAAACATTTTTGGCTGAGCAAGAATTGTCTAAGGTTTTGACTGTGGAGAAGAAAAACATTGTAGCCTATGGGGCACTGATGACCTAAGGACTCATATTTTCCACATAATTTGATCAATCAACTTAAATCGTGGGCTCTCACCTCTTTGCAGTTTACTTTTCCTTACACTTAGCAAATCTGCTTTTGCTGATAGAGGAGCATACCTAAGGTTGGTAACTATCACAGACAAATACTTCAATTTGCATCTTTATGTTGAACAACTAACCGCAGTTTTTGCATGAGAGAACATGTTTCTGTGTACACCATGGCTGTCACATAAGAACAACACAGTACTGCTGCTCATTGTTGCCAATTAAGCTATTGTCTAATTTTAATGGAAATAGTAACATTTTTTTATTATCATACTTTCTGTAGTGAAAACCTACACAAAATAATAAAAAGGCAAAGAAATGGAACTCAGATTCCAAACAGGTCTACAGCTCACAGTTTGGAATTATGTTTCCAATATTAATATTTGAAAGATATAATAAATAATAATAATGAATAAGAATAATGTATTATTATATTTTAAATTCTCAGCCATCTCATATTTTCTGCAATACTTCTCACTAATTAAAGGAAAATACCTTGTGGAATACATTTTCAGCTATTTGATTAGATTTCATTAATGCTGGCTATTGAAGTCAATAAAAATTCATTCTAACAAAATGAGACCTAGAGCATCAACCATTTGCTTTGTTAACAGAAAACTGGATCTTCAAACAGTTACTTGTTCTGCAGTAGACAGAAGGCACAAGAGCATAAAATAACTGCAGTCAATCAATATTATTTGTGCTCAATATCTTTGAGCAGAGGTGTTCATCTCAACACATGAAAGCATAGTTAAAAAAAAGAAATCTAATAAGTTGATACGTTTTCTGTCTCCTGTATTTGAGCTTTTCTACTTCCTCCCTTCTTAATTTATGATTGTTTATTTCTTTTCTGAATATACTGCTGTTTTGGCATTTTTTAGCTGTTTTTTTACAGTCAATAGAAGAGTACACTCCTTGATGTCCTCTGACCTCAAAGATTAACTAGAAAAATTATTCGGCCAAGAAGATTATTAAATCTATTGAAAAATAATCTGTGGGCTGATTATTTAAGTAAATTGTATAGCATAAAGTCCAGAAAATTACTGTGATAAAGTCTATGAGAACAGGATTTTCTTGCAGTTATATGCAAACATGTAGGAGGTTGTACAAAATGAAGAGTGATATTGCAAAGAATCTGAAGTGTAGGTATGCATGTGGCTATTTTAAAGTTTCAAATGGAAGTCAGACTGAGTCTGAAGTACTCTGTATAGTAAAATTTGGAGAAAGAGATATTTTTCTTTCATTTTTCACCATAACATTTTCACCTAGAGGCAGAATATGTAACTAGAATATTTCCTTCAGAAGCAAGGAATTTACTTTTGTAAACACACGGGAATAGAAGATTCCAGCTTCTTCAGTCAGTTTCTCCTTTTGGTATTAACCAGTACTGGGCTAAGAAAATGGAACTAGACAATCATGTGGATAAAGAATGTAAACCAAGAAACATCTAATAAAGAAGATCTTGATCACAGACCTGTGTGAGGACAGAAGGAGCTATGGAATGCTGAAACAAAATCCTATGCACCATAAAATATACTACAGACCTCTAAAAGCCACATAAATCCTGCAGGATATACTCCATGAAGATGCCTACAGTGTGCAGATTGGTCAGCAGAGGCTGGTGGCCCTCCTTGCATGTTTAAAGTCCAATGAGGTTAAAGTGTCTATCTTCAACTGAGCCAGAAAATGGGCATAACTGAAATCAGCAGGAGTGCTACTACAGCTGTCCCAGAGGCAGGTCAAGTCCAGCATGAGTACAAGTATTTTGGAGTTTTCACATCTAGTTAGAATACAAGCCTGGTAGTACTGCTGCTGCCATATCCCTTCTGAAATCCAGCAGAAGTTTGTTAATATTGATATGGTTAATATACATCAAACAGGATTCCTTTAATTATTGGAATCGAATAATTCTCCACAGTGTTGACATTTCTTCACTGAACTCTCAGGATTGTTTGGTTTCAGAGTCTGTAGGGCCCAAGACACATTTTGTTTTAAATAATCCTTCATAAAAAATTCAGCTTTCAGTCTAATATGATTGAAACTCAGCTGGAGCATGTTTTATAATGCATTGAACTGGAAAGACTATGGGTGTTGAATTATTCAAAAACATGATAAGGAAAATAGTGATATATATGTGTGCATACAGGGAGAGGTGATCAAAGAAATCAGGGTGACTTGATATGTCTTGTTATCTCATTTTATTTACTTTTCAGAACTCATCCAAATATTAGAGGGGAAAAAATCAATATCAATTTTCACCTCTGTCACGTTCCACACTTCAATTATTAATGAATGTCAAATTTGACCACATTTCTTCATACCACCTGCTCTGCAATAATATTTCTGAGCCTTTATTAAAAATGTAAAATTGTCATTGAATTTCCAAATACGATTCTCTGGTGACTAATTCAGCTTGTTTTATTAATAAGTGAGTTCTGATGAGTAATACTAATTTAATACGCCTGCATGTAAGATTAAACCATAAATTATTCCTGCTGAAGGTGATGAGATTTGACTGCTGTGTGGTTGTTAGGTAAAAACCTTCTGCATTAACCCTGAGCACACTGAGTACAACAGGTTTCTTTATAGAAGTTAAACTGTTAATATTTTCTATTTATATCAGGGATCTTCTGCATGCTTTTATTCACACTAATTCTTTCCACTGTATCTTTTATTTAAAACAATGAACCACACAGTGTATTATATACTTATACCACAAATATGCTCAATAAGTACATGTAGACACAGAAATATAAACACAGACAAAATATGAAATTAGAGATTTCTTAGTTTTCACTCAGTGAAAAGGCATCCAAAATGAGAATTTTCCTCAACTGGGCTTTGATCTTATTGTCACTTACATTAGAACACTTCATGGTGTTGTTTCTGTTGTTCCTAGAGTTTAATAATATTCTCAGTTTCCATGGAGTGCTAAGAGCTGGAAAGTAATTTGGCTTCTAACAGAACCCAGATCAGTAAAACTGTTTTATTTCATGGCATTACATACTTTATTTTATATTATTTTTGAATGAGACAGGAAAAGTCAAATTGTTTTAAAAATAAGTAAAAAGTTATTCGTTATCCTGCCTAACCTGAAGGAGGCTAAGATGCACCTTTCAAAGTGTGATTTTAGGGTATGTTTCTTTCAATATATTGCATTTAAAATATTCCAGGCTGAGCTGATATTTAATTATTGCAATTCATGTAAGATTCAACAGCCTTCCTATTTGAAGAGTATTCTCAGGACAAAATACCTTCAAAATTTCCAGAATACAAGATCAGAAGTTATTGCTTTTCAGGCAGATAGACCATTTAATGTAATATTGTGTTCATTTGCCATTTCTAAATAAGACAGTATGATAAGGTACACATACAGTCACATGTACACATACAAATTGATCTTTATCACAGAAGTTGAACCATCCATTAAATTACTTTATTCAAGACATTTATAAAAATTTGATTTTTTTCTTAATATTAAAATAAAAACAGTACACTGAACATCACCTAATATTGTGCTCTGGTAATACAGAAAGCCAAGAGCATCTTGAGAGTGTATGAAAAGGAACAAGTCCAATAGATTATGAGGAGTGGTTATTTCCCTCTACATGGGGAAATAGCTCACTAGACTACGTCTAGACACTATGTCCTGTTTGATTGACAGAGATTGGCACTGATTAAGGGGACATTGTTTTGTGGAGGGCAGAGAAAGTGAACAGGCACTGGAGAAGATGCTCTTCTTCAGGGACACACTGTGGGATCAGGAGTTTTTCAGCCTGGAGAGGGGATGGTTTTAGAGGCACTTAGCATCACCACCTCTGGGAAGGAGATCAAGGAGCTGCAGTTAGCCTCCTTACAGCTGTTTAGAGCAGGAGAACAAGAGATGATGGATACAAACTATAACAGCAGAGGTTTAGATAAGGTATCAGGAGAAATATTTTCCTGAATAGGACAGTCCAGCAGTGGAACAGTGGTCTGGAGAGGTTATGCCGTCTTCACCATGACGGTTCTCAGATTTCATCTGGACAAAATTCTGAGTGACCTGATCCGATCGTGAGATCAAGGCTCATCTTCCTTCAGTCCCTTCCAACCTAAATTTATCTATTAACCTCTGAAGTATACTGAGCAAGGGAAAACAAGATATATCGGAAGTTTGAAGAATATTTAAGTCTTTCCCATCTTGTGAAATTTCTTGGAATTAAAGTGAAAAGTGAAATGATGGTATCATTGTTAGCTGTAGCTTGTTATTGTAGTTTCTTGCCACCTAAGCTATAGCAGGATGTAACATATCCCATAATTAGGGATGTAACTAATTGCTGATAGCTTTCCCTTCCCCTTCCCTTTCCCCCTATTAAGTTTTGGATACAGAAACTGATCTTACATGATTAATTTATCTTCAGTGATTGGGGAGGTCAAAGATTGCAACTAGTTAAAGTGTGAAACATCTTACAAACAGAATTAACTGAAATAAATATACCATAACATTTGTCATTGCCATTCAAATGATAAAGTTTTGGGGCTGTGAAAACTGTTTTCAAATGTATTCCATTTAAAACATACTAATCTATTGCTGAGGTTTGTTTGTAAATTTTTTTCATCATAGTCAATATCAGTATATTTACTCCCTCTATTTTCTTCTTTATTTCTATTGATGAAAAGTTACTCTAGGGCGTAAAAATATGTCTGGGGTAGAAATTCTCAGGTGTGTTCATCAGCACTAAACTTTTTGTTTTGCAGTTGAAAATATCTGTTCATCAGTAACTAAAGGGATTTTAAGTTAAAAACCAAATAGATTAAATGTCCTGATAGGAGCTCTGAAGAGATTTTCTTCCTCCCTTTTTTTTTTTTTTTTGGGTATTGGAGGAAGTAATATTTGTAGGTAAAAATCTAAAAAAAACCAAACCAAACCAAACCAAACCCAACCCAACCCAACCCAAACCCAAACCAAACCAAACCAAACAAACAAAAAAAAAACCCCAAAATGCATTTCTTCCCAAAGTTATTTTTTATTTTTCACTAGCAAAAATTAATTTCATTCATTAAGTATGTGAAATATCAACATGTCTTTTGGAACCCTCTTTTTAACTCTTAGGAAAACGCATATTCTCCACATTGTTTTTGTAATTATTACTGTCTGGAAACTAGGAGAGTAGTTATATACGTGCAGTCTCAGAGTTATGCACTGATATACCTGTGAAATCATCACTTTATCTTCAATCATTAAATAATAAAAATTCTAGATGATTGCCACTTCATTGGATTGACATGGAAAGAAATGGATAACATACTTCCCTTACTTTACAAATACGTAGACTCAGGTTGCTCTTAATAAACCACAATAAAATACAGAATGCCACAGCAATGTTTTCAAAAATTCTTCCTCGGACTTGTGGATTTCAATCTTCAGATCAAAGAAGCAGTCAAATTACACACAATCTTACCAGTCAAATTAAAATTAAAATAGTAATGACCAAAAGATTGTCTTGCGATAACACTTACATTGCTGTACACTGAAACCAAGATGAAATTGAGAAGATGACAGAAGAGGGGAATGATATGAAAAACAATATGAATAGTTACTGTTTCACCACAACTGTGGAATGTTGATATGCACCTCAATTTGCATTTTAAATACAACATATGCGAGGGAGAGATAATGATTACAAAATACTACTAAAGTTAGTGAAAATGTATAGTAATTTCATCTCCTAACCCGGCTTAAAACGGACTCTGTTCAACTGTCTCTTCAAAGAGAGCTTTCTTTATAAAGATGGCAAAAGGCAAAATCCAGAATAATTTTGGTTACGTTTTAGTTTATGTTCAATCTTTCTGGTTTTTGATTTAAATCAATTAAAATCTTGAATTGGGAAAAGAGGAAATTTTAATGTCTCTGAACAAACATCTCATTAAGAACATTTCGCACTATATACTTAAGTGACCCGGGCTGAATGGTTGAGTCATCTACAGTAATTAAAGGACTGTCATACTCTTGACTACAATTTATTTTTCTCCTTCAATCATATATTTAATTTTTAGTAACAAAAAGGATTTCACTTGTAAAAGAGTAAGGTCTTGAGTAGTTAGGCCTATCCCTCCATAACTATGTTATTTCAAAATGCAAGTAATTGCTACTCTTTGAAGTGCATTATCCCTCTTAAGAGAAAAATTACATAAGGAGCCCCACAGCAATTATATAAGTTGTTATGTCCCTAAGCATCTTCACTCTGATTTAAGCACATTCTTCATTTTAAGCTTTGGCAACATGACGCAGTGCCTAGTGAGCCCGGCGGACACCAGTACCACGCCGTGGAGGAAGCTTCTGAGACTCAGAGCCCTCGGTAGGCAAGTGGCAGACAGCCAGAGGCCACCGTAAGGCTGTTGAAAAGAGTGCGTGCAGGCAATAAAAAAAGAGGGGGACTTTGGCCAACCTCTGTACCAGTAAAGTTTATTTACCGATGGAGGGTTGGGCCCAAAAGACAAGGGATGCAAAAGGAACAAGGGTAGATAAGGGACTCAGGGAGTGGGTGGAGTTTAGGAAATTTGCCAATAGGGTAGAACAAGGAGGGGTTTACAATGTAATGGAAAGCATAAAAGTCCAATGATAACAGTACAGGGGTGGGTTCAAACTTTACAGACAAATCATTAACCGAGGAACATGGAGTTCTCTAGAAAACTAGGAGGGGATTCATAATAGTGACAAGGGAGAGAGAGAACTGGTCAACCAAGAAAGGGAGGGGAATAACTGACAATCAACTTCTGAACAAACCATTAGGAACATAACACAGGGGGAAACTTTGGGTCAAACCATTAAATAACAAACCCGATACATAACATAATGCAACAGCAACAGACTTGTTATATGAAGTGGAAACTTGTATAAGAACCTATCAAATTCTTTTAACGCTGATCACAAGCTTGTTGCACTCCATTATTAGGAATAATGAAAAATCTCATTTGCTTTCACCTAGCTGATCTATCGCAGTTGAAGAAAACAGGAAAGAAAATGTAAACCTAAAAATGTAATCTAAAAGGAGATTGGCCTGCTTATCCAGCAGAGTAAAGGCTGTTGTAGTGTGCAGTGAAATTACAGTGTTAACCGTGGGAACATTATCTCACTGGGAAAGTAATATTAAAATTAAAAGGTATATTAACTAAAATCCCCTGTAAGTTAACATTTTTCAGCACAAAAATAATCTGTGAATGTTGGAAGAGAAATGTTTCAGGTTTTGTGTTGTTTTGGAAAACGAGCTTAAAAATTAAAAGTACAATATTAACACAAAAATACTCCTTTCTGAGACCGTCTCCAGAACTGCAAAAAGATGAAAGTGTTTCAAGATACTAACAAAAACTGCTTGGGAAGGGCTGATGAAGAAGAATTAAAATCAGTTATATTTCATAGAATGAACTTTAACTTTCTAACTCTCTTTTCTGCTTAAAAAAAATTCTCGATTGTGGATAATTGCACTGATGGCAGAAGTGAGAAAACAGGTCAAGAAAATAGGCTATCTGTGATTTTGTTAATTGCTCCAGAAGTCAACAAGCTTGACTTTTTATCCATGCCTAACAAATCTTTTGACAAGCTTGAAAACCTTTTCCAAATTGTAGTAAATAGAATGAACAAATTTCAAAGAATGAAAAGGAAGGCATGAAATACGGTGTCTCCATTAACACAGAAAAAGTGGGGGAGGGAATAAAGAAAATTTGTTTTCAGGCTTGGAGCTTAAAATTCTTGTTAGTTTGCCTAGTAATGACTCTAGGATTCTTACCATGCTGCTAACAGGCAAGCAGCAAAACAATTTACTGGTTTACTGCCTTTGATTTTATGCTACTTTAAGTTGTACCATGTCAAACAAAAATAATTACCAATATGACAGTATGCAAATCAGAGAAAACTCCTAAATGCCTATTTCACATGTGCATGCTGTTTCAGGCTTCAGAGAGTAAATGGATAAAATACTGGGTTTAACTCTCAGGTCAAGGTTGGAGTCATAACAAAAATATGGATTTGCATTGTAAAACTGTAAGACATGCTTAGTCACAAATACCATACAATTCTCCTTCCCCTGAAGAGGTATGAGTAAGTGCACTAACGGAATTACCCCTCACCCTTTTGAAACGCAAATTAGATTTTGATGATATAGCATAGCTAACTAAGAAAACTTCCTATAACTGAGATACCAGATATCATATAGCAGACATATTTGTATGCACAGCTCAAAGGAAAAATGACTCAGACGATTAATGCAGAAGTGTAGACAAGGCTAGTGCTCTTGAAGTCCCTGAAAATTTTTATGAATGTAATTCACTGCACATCATCAACATACCAAAATTACAAAGCACAATATTTTTTCCACAAACAATTTTCTATAAAAAACAGAGAAATATGAATGTTTAAGATGTACAGAATTGTTCATTTAAAGTTGTTTAAGGTCATGAGTTTTGCAAAAAAAACCACCTCAAACAGAGTTTAGAGTGAAGCAATGTAAAAAAAACCAAAAAAAAAAATAGCCCATACTTATAAAGAAAATAATTCATTAGTAGTAATTTTGTGAAGTTTTGACAGCACCCACTCTTGCACAAATCAAAATAAAAGGAACTTTTAATATAACGATCAGAGTAGGCATTACATAAGACTGCTAAACAATCCAGTCATTAAATACTCTTTTCAAGGTGTATGAAACCCTGACAACCTATTGAAGCTGGAATTTTCTGTGAAAAATTTAATCTTCAGATATTCATTGTTTCTGGGAGGTGTTTCACACAGTTTTCAAAGATCGGGATAAACATAACATGGCTATTTTAGCAGTTATTTATATTAAAATAGCAACCAGGTGTCCCCACTGATAACAATAATGATAACAGGGAAGGTGTGGGTAGGGAAGGTGCAGGAAGGGAAGGTGCGGGAAGGGAAGGGAAGGTGCGGGAAGGTGCAGGAAGGTGCGGGAAGGTGCGGGAAGGGAAGG
>WEKY01056143.1:3579-19845 GCA_013390045.1 Picathartes gymnocephalus | reverse complement strand
GAAGGGAAGGGAAGGGAAGGGAAGGGAAGGGAAGGGAAGGGAAGGGAAGGAAAAAGAAAACTGTATTTCCCAGAAGAACTGAAATTCTAAAATGTGTCTTTATCCATAAAATAACAGAAAACAATCCAGAATAGAAAAAAACGCTGTTGAAGTTTTCTGGAGAAAGAATTGCCCACAGCTTTCAGTTGAAGGCCGAAAATAGAATTACGACAAATAATACCAGAGGTTTTAATTAGATAAATCATCAAATATCATCACCATCTCCTTCAATTATCTTTGATTTCTTCTACTTTTTCTCTGTTACATTACTTTTACCTGAGAGAGATTGGTGAAAGAGCTGCTGAAACGGATACAGAAACACTTTATGTAAATAGTTATCCTTATAGCCTTTTCTCTTACTTTTTTTTGACCTGACCTTTTAAACTTATCACCTGATAAGGCTCTCCAAAATTTTAAATTTTAGTAAATTAATAACAATACAAAAGTTTATATATCCTCTGTGACATTAGAAACAGGTTTTAGCCTTTTATCTTCAGAGTCTGAAATTAATATCCTTGAGAACTTGAGGAAGAGATTTGTTCACTTAACATAGAAGACTTAGTGCAGTTTCTAGTGAGAATCAACTGCAGGTAAGCATTTAGCAGTGTGAAGAGCACCAGCAGTCACTGATGATATTCATATGTTTAATACTCATAATCAATCACATTTACTAAAGAGCGATATTTTTTCCTTTTGTATTCCTTAACTTCACATTGTTATTTTGTATTCACTCGCTCCAGCATTCCATACTTTTCAGGCAGATTCTGATTTATTAGCTGACATGCTATCCCTATCACTGCCTCATCCTTTCCTCTTTCAATCCAGAAAATTGTGAACATGGCCCATTACCATAAGGAAATTCTCATGATTTCCAATAAAATTAAAATATATTGTAGCTTTTATGTAATATCTGACATAACAAAAACTATTAAATTATGGCTCAAAATATCTAAAACCTTTGAAAAAAAACTGTTTAAATAGTACCTAATTAAGGGAAATCCTCTGTTATAAGTAGATTGAAGTTAAATACAGATATCCTGTTTACATTTTGGATAATGACATTTGTATTGTCAATGCATGTTACCTAGTTATATGATGAAAAATTCCCTGGTTAAAATAGTATATCCTCTGGTGTAAACAGCACACCTTCAAAACACGAACACAAAACTCATGAGACTGTCTTACTTGCAGATTTGAATTTTTAAAATTAATGATCAAAATCAAGAGTTTTGGAGCAAGATGGTCACAAGGACAAGTGTGTGTCTCTAACTACTTAAGGATTTGCTGTTCATTATTTAAACTGAATCTTTCAACCTTGGATTAATTAACTTGTATTCCAAATTGGAATATTTTCACTCTGAAAGCTTTTTACAAGTCAAATGATTCTTTCTTCTTTATCTTGAGATAGCTATTAAAAGTGTAATCTATGAAATATTTGATAACTTGATGAGAATACCAAAACAATTTAGCAGGGGGACAGCTCTGGGATTTTGTTTTTTCATTTGCGGTCAGATAATGGAAAAATATTTCTGTTCTTCATTTGTAGAGAAAAATGAAGCAGCCCTTTGTTCCAGGAACACAAAACACAGCAAGGTTTATTAACAACTATCTCTAATTGTCTCTGGGCAAAACACAGCCCTTCCATGAAAGTGGCTGATCCTCAACAGCCTTAGCAACCACAAAGCTCAAAAAAAGAAGTGGATATTGTGTCAGTAATCCTGCTTCTCTTCTTGTCAATTAAATATTTCCAATTAGATCTGGTAGATTCTGACTATCACCTGCTGTCTTTCAGTATGCAAAGATGGGCATTAATGCACAGCCCACAGAGTCCTCATTTCCCCAATGTCCCATGAATGCTGGTACACGCGCTCTCCAGTTCAGTGAAGTTCTTAGGGGCTGAAGACCTTCAGGTTTTCTACCCAGCCTACCACAGATACTCATCTGTCACACAGCAGCATAGGAACAAGGCCTCTTCTTCTTTGTGTTTCAGTGCCACACAGTTAGGGAAAACATGATGCAAGTCTAGTAGTTTTTCAGAAAGTATCCATGAAATAAACAGTGCAAGGTGGCAAGTCACAGGTTACCGTCATTCATCTAAGGAGCATACCCATGTCTTCTGAATGCGAGGTGTCTTTCCTCCCTCTCTCCCATCTACAGACCTACCATAAACTCCCCTTGCAAATCATAGTAAAACTGATTGCAAAAGTCCAGGGTTGAGACAGCCTATCTAAGCAGGCAAAATCCCTAAAAGCACCCTTGAAACTGAGGTATCAGAAGCAAGTGATGTGCTGATCCAGGAGCTGCCTGACTATAACTCACGAGATTGTACTAGTGTGCTATTTTTCTCAGCAAGCAAACCAAATTTACATTTCACAATTGCATTAGATGTGTATACGGAGTTAGTAAGAAATAAAATGTGTGGTTATTTAAGGGATCCCAAGGTCTTTGTTTTAATTTTTCAGGGTTGGTATTTAAAGGGCAACTAAGAGAAACAGAATTGATTTTAGAGGTGATTCTTCACTCTAAGAGCTGAAAGAAGTGGCAAATCACACTCAGAGACCTTGGTTGGAGCTGTAACCTTACATAATGTCATGGTAAATCTCAGTTCTAAGCATCCAACAAAAACTACAACAAAGTGCATTGCAGCTGTTCTGCAGACCATCTGTCCTGCTTTTTTTCTTATTTTTATTAGCGTCATATTTTTTATCTTTTAAAATTAAAACAGGGGCCTTATTTTCTAAATTAGGTGGCTTCTCCATAATCTTATGTTCAGTATTTTTTTTCTTTGTCTGATCCTCTCTTAAATTTTACTCTATTTAGTTCTTCCATCCTAATCTCTTCTCCCTCTTGCAATTTTATCTTCTGTTCTCTACATATTAAAGTATCTGTTAACAATGTTACTTCTTCAGGTAGTGGGTTGACCCTGGCTGGATATCATGTGCTTACAAAAATGGCTGTATCAGTCCCTCTCCTCAGCTGGATAAGCAAGAGAAAATAGAATAAAAACCTTGTGAGTTGAGAAATGGACGAGAAGACATCACTTACCATTTACCGTCATGGATAAAATCAACTCATCTTGGGGAAATTGACTGAATTTTTTATCAATATATCAGAGAGGGATAATGAGAAATAAAAACACATCTTCAAAATACCTTCTTCCTAGCTTTCCCTTTTTACTCCTCGTTTTCCACTTTATTCCCAATTCTTTAACTCCTTCCCCTAACAGTGCCAAAGGATGAGTAATGGAGGTTATGGTCAACTCACCACACACTGTTCATACTGTATTTTCCTCCTAAGGGGGAGGACTGCTTCCTCTGCTCCAGTTTGAGGTTCTTTCCACAGGAGATAATCCTCCTCAAACTTCTCAAAAATGAGTGCTTCTCCTTCCCGTGGGCTACAGCTCTCCATGTACTGCTCAAGCGTGGGTCTCTTCCATGGGGTGCAGTCATTCAGGCACAGCATACTGCAGCATGGGTCCCCCACAGGGTCACAGATGAAACCCAGAAAACCTGCTCCAGCGTGGGCTCCTAACTCCACACAGCTACAGCTCCTGCCAGGAGGCCTGCTCCAGCACAGGCTTCTCATGGAGTCACAGCCTCCTTTGGGCACATCCACCTTCCTGGGTCCTCCGCGGGCTGCAGGTGGATCTCTGCTCCACCATGGCTCTCCATGGGCTGCAGGGGCACAGCTGCCTCACCATGGGCTGCACCACGGGCTGCAGGGGAACCTCAGCTGCAGCACCTCCTCCCTCCCCTTTGGCACTGACCTTGGTGTCGGCAAAGAAGTTTTTCTCAAGTATTCTCACTCCTTTTATCTCTGTTGCAGTAATTTTTTCCTTTCTTAAATTCATTTTCCCAGAGGCAGTACCACCTTGACAAGGGCTCAGTCTTGGGAAGGGATGGGTCAGTCTTGAAACTGGCTGGCCCTGGCTCTGTTGGACATGGGGAAAGCTTCTGGCAAATTCTCAGAGAAGTCACCCCTGTGGCCCTCCTCCATAACATAGCCTTGCCACGTAAACCCAGCACATCTCATTAGTGTGCTTTTATGTCTACACTCGTGGTTGCTGCCTGTGCAAATTTTTGTTCCCACAGTTCATGATTTCTACCCCAACAGTCGAGGGAAATGAAGGGCTTGTACCTCTTTCTTCCTCTTGGTGCCTGTCACACTAGGGAGTCAGAAGGGACAGCAAGGCACAGAAAGAGGAATAATGTGTATGCTTTTCTATTTCAAGTGCAATTTATATTGACCATGATTTCACATAGTGGTCAATTCCCATAGAATTTTGAGGGGAGGGGACGAGAAAAGTGTATTTTAGATCTTTTTCGTATATATCATCATTCTAGCCTGATTTGATTGGCAGTGAAATAAATTAGTTTCCCCAAATCTGTCTGGGCTTGTGTAAACCATGTGAAAACAGCGCGCCAGCAGGACAAGGGAGGGGATTCTGTGCCTCTGCTCAGTTCTTATGACAGCCCACCTGGAGTGCTGTGTCCAGCTCATTGGAGCCCCAACATGAGAAGGACATGGACCTATAGGAATGAGTCCAGAGGAGGCAATAAAGATAATCAGAGGTCTGGAGCACCTCTTTCATGAAGTCAGGCTGAGAGAGTTTGGGATGTTCAGACTGGTGAACAGAAGACTCTGGAAAGACATTACAGAAACCTTCCAGTACTGAGAGAGGGCCTACATGTGTCATTGTTTAATCCCTAACAAAGTACCACCACACATCTGATCACTCACTTCCCCACCACTGGGATGGGAGAAAAAATTAGGAAGAGTAAGAGCCAAAAATTTCTGAGTTGAGATAAGCACAGTGTAATAGGTAAAACAAAAGTTGTATATGCAAGCAAGGAAGAACAAAGAATTCTTTCACTACTTCCCATAGGCAGGCAGTGTTCACCCATCCCCAAAAGAACAGGGTCCCATCACATGTATCAGTCACTTGGGAAAAAAAAACTCCATCATTCCAAACATTCCCCTTTCCTCCTTCTTCCTCTCAGTTTATGTACTGAGCATGATGTCACATGGTCTGGAATATCACTTTGGTCAGTTGGAGTTACCTGTCCTTGCTATGTCTCCTCCCAGTTTCCCAGGCACTCCCAGCCCCCTCACGAGAGTGGAAGTACGGAAAGCAGAAAGGCCTTGGGTCTGTGTAAGCCCTGCTCAGCAATAATGAAGACATCAACATTGTGTTCAGCATAAATCCAAAACACAGCCCCATGCTGGCCACTGGGAAGAAAATGAACCATTCCCCAGAAGGCTGGAGGTGGAATTTAGCAAGGGCATGCAGTGACTGGGCAAGAGCAATTGGCTTTACACTGAAGGACAGTAGATTTTGGTTAAATGTCAGGAAGAAATTCTTTACTGTGAGGTGGTCAAGCACTGGAACAGGTTGCCCAGAGAAGCTGTGAGTGCCCCATCCAGTGTTCAAAGCCAGGCTGGACAGGCTGGAACAGGATGGAGGAACATCGCATAGTTGAAGGCATCCCTGTTCATGACAGGGATGTTGAATCTAGGTTACCTTTAAGATCCCTTCCAACCCAAACCAATCCATGATTCTCTGAAGTTTGTTTTTCACATGACAATATTCTCTGAGTGATCTTTCTGTTCTTTTCTCAACCCATGGCCCTCTATTTTCAGATTTTTCCCCTGTTCTTTTAAGGAAGGGGAGTGATAGACTGGCTTGGTGGGCACCTGGCAGCCAAACAAGGTGAATCCACACATGTATGCTTGAAAACTGGTGCCAACTATAACTTTGTGTCTGGTTTCCACACTTGAAAATATACCAAATTACTGTGAAATGAATATGTGCATTAAGTGATGCACATGGAAATAATGAATTTTGTCATAAGTAAGGTACCATACATGTAAGCTAAAATCCAGTCAAGGAATCCTTATAATAAATTCAAATAATATGAACAGTTCAATATTGTACAGCCAATTTAGGGTACATTCACAGTTCATTCAGAAGAGAAAATAAAATCCATTTGGTCGCAAACAACTCTGACTCAAGTAAACAAAGAGCAGTTCCCTTTGTTCATTGCACTCAGCATTAGAACTAGATTTTCACTCTTAAAAGCACATTGTTATTATACATACTTTTTAAAAATACTAGAGTTGTGGATTGTAATAAAGATACAGAAAATTCAATGGAAGGCTGAAACAAGGAGGACAGGGAAAGTTGGCTGCACGTAAGTTGCCTTAGGAGTGATTGCAACCAAACTACTATACCAATTCTGGTGTTGTCCACTGACACTTCTGTAGCTGAGAGGATCACCTGATGGAATTTCCCAAATTCCTTAAGGATTCAATATTTTCTGTCTTCAGGCAAAAGGTGAACTATTGCTCTGACCTTATAAAAAAATGTCTCTACCTGTAACTATCCAAATTAATTTCATACTGCAACATGAATTTCGGGACTTTATATCAGCGTTGTTGACTGACCACAGCTTTAGAAGTGCCTTTGTAATTCTGATATCTCTGGATGAGATGTGTCCTCTGGATTTGAAAGAAAGCTTTTAATCATGTAGAATGAGGTTACTCTGTTTCAAGCCTCTTGGGGTTAGTTTGATAATAGATTTTCTCCCATAGCAGTGCTCATTATCTGTAGTCAAAGCCAACAGTTTGATTATCCCCTTCCTTTCAATTAGGCCTTTACACCCATGGGGCCCAGGCAAGTTGCTGTATTGATATAAGTTAACTTTCAAGCTAGTTTTGCAGGTATCCCAAGGATAGGTTGATCAGTAGAACTTCAGTCTTATCCAGCTACAGATTCATTCACTGAGAATGATCAAAGAAAACCACAAAATAGTTTTCTTAGTTAAGACCTAAGAAACACATAGCAAAATTTGGAGGACACTTCTGTGCTAAAGAGGCATGGCTAGTTTGTATTGATCTAAGACCCTAATGAAAACGCTGTCGAACAATGGGGAAGCATTTTACTGAGGTTATTTTGTGACTCCTGACATGAAAACTCTATTAGATTATCAATATCTCAATAAAAAAAATTAATATCAGTGCAAAACATTTCCTGTTCCACCTCCAATAAATATATGTGCATTTTTTTTTCCATCTAATCTCCTATTTATGACCTTGTTTAAGTAAAGGAGAGAACAAGTATCTCTAAGTCTTGCATGCAACCTAACTTTTAAATTACTCCTTGTCATCACTACAATAGTAAAACCTGAAATATTCGGTATTATCCTTATGGGATTTGAAAACACTGTACCACGTAGCTCTAAAGTTTACACAGTGAATATCCCAGAAAATTATTAAAATTATTAAATACATCTAAGAATTGGGAAAATTGGAAAAAAAATTTTAAAATTAATTGCTTTAAACCCACGACTTGTTTTAGAAGTAAATATAAGGTTTATTGCATATGGATATATGAAAATGCTATATAACAACTGTCATTCTGAATCTAAGTATTAACAGTATACTGGTGAAAGTTTGGAATGAGTAAATGAAGCCACATATCTCTAAATATCTTCCGTTACAGAGTATATTTGGGTTGAAAAAAAAAATCAAGAAAAAGAAAGCTTGTAAATTGCTAATACTGTTCCTGAAAAAATGCATCATCTGAAAAAATATGTACGACATTATGCGTGGCAGTAAGCGTGAAGAGCAGATTTGTGGAAATGTAGAGGAAATAGGAATTTTCAGGTGGAGAAATGAGGAATATTGCTTCTTGATAGAGGAATTCAAAGATTTTGAGAGCCTGTGTCAGATGAATAAAAGATCTGTACGGGTGTATGGATTTAGGGAGTTACTGTAGGTAAGGCAGCCGCTTTGCTAGTGGCAGACACATAATCATAGAATCATAGAGTGCTTTGGATTGGAAAGAGTTTAAAGAACATCTAGCTCCAAGTCACCTGCCATGGACAGGGATACCTTTCACTAGACCAGATTGCTCAGAGCCCCATCCAGCCTGGCCTTGAACATTTCCAGAGATGGAGCCTCCACAGTTTCTCTGGTCAGCTTGTGTCAGTTCCTCACCATCCTCGCAACAAAGAATTTTTTCCTAATACTTTATTTTAACCTACCCTTTTTCAGTTTGAAGTCAATCCCTCCTCGTTCTGTTGCTACATGCCCTTGTAGACTGTCTCTCTCCACCTTTCATGTAGGCTCCATTCAGGCATTGCAAGGCCAGTTAGATCACCTTGAATCCTTTTCTTTTCCAATCTGGTGAATCTCACAACTCTTTCTTCACAGAGGAGGACAGCCTGTAAAGGGTTATAGCTCTAAGTTCTGTGCTGGACACACTGTGGGGGTGAGGTGAGGTGAGAGAGAGCCATCACGAGGGTCTTTCTGTATCCTAGTAGGAAAGGCTTAGTAGAAAATTAATTACTTAATAACTGCTTTAATAAGTCTGAGTAAGAAGTGGAATAAAAGCAACAAGTATCAGCTTACTACTCTTCAGGTGCTGGGCACATTCATACAGCATCAGGCAGAGTGCTGATGTATTTTCCCATGGCATGCTCTACAGAGCAGGTCCTGTCCCTGTGGAGAAACTCTGTCTTTCATTCATTTGAGGTCATGTTTAATTTCCTTACAATAAACCAAGTCTGCTCCTAAGATTTTCTCAGAAGAACTCTTTAACTTACGGTTGACAATGGCAAGACCATGCTGGAGGAGTTATGGCATGACAAGCAAGAGATGCCTGCAAGCTCCTCCAGTACCAGGTGTGGGTTGAATCTGTCCCGTGTGACAGAAGACAGCACAGCACAGAACAGCACAGGACAGCATGGCACGGCCTGATGGCCACACTGGGCACGTGGTGCTTGCCCAGGTTAGCTGTCCTGGGGGTCATTGACTCTAAAACTCAGTGAGCTCCTAGTTAAGATCAGTGTTGCATACTGACCTCCTCTGCCTGTTTTCAATACATGTGCCATGATAAGGAAATGAAGGTTTATAAGCCTTTCTCTCTCCTCCCCTTCTGTGATCAGAAACATGCCTCTGCTTTTGTATGTGTCTGACTTTACTTCCTCCCCCTAGTCTCTGTCCTGCATCATGCAAAAGATCTCACCCTGAATGAGGACAGAGATCCTCTCTTTACTCTCCGTATGTGTCAAGGTCAGGGTAAAAGGTGGTTGAAACAAGGAAGTATACACTCATACAAATGACAACTAAGGAAATTACATGAGAGTACACACCACATCCTGTTATGGAAGGGAAATTGGATGGAGATAGAGAGTTCAGTTAGGTACGGATAAGATCAGAATAATGAGAGAATTTAATTTTAAGAAGGTAAATTTTTCATGTGGTTACCATCCTACACAGTTAGGAACATAAATCAACAAATCACATGTAAACTTTGCCACATCTACATTCACATCAAAAGGAGCTGTATCTTCAATAACTTTATTAGATGAATCATTAAATCTGCATGGAAAAATGCTAGTGTCAGTTTGACAAAGTTTAAGGCTTTCTTCTTCCATGGATGTATGAAAAAACCCCAAGACATGGTTTGAAATTGCAGATTAAATCTATATTTATGCTTATTAGCATTTGTGAACAGTTGATTTACTGCTCAGGAAAAAATATATCAACAGTTTGCTTCATTGTGTGTGTAATAAAGAGGGTAATGGTTTTTTTCCTCCCTTTTGTAGCTATAGTAAGTGAAGATTTGCATTCTGGGTAGGGCTTTCTCTTGTGGAAGCAGCAGAAGCCTAGACCAACAATCCCTAAGCCCCAAACCTTGTTAAATGCAGTTTCAGTCCTGGGGACCTAATGTACTGATTGCTTCCCAAGAAGGAGTCTCATTGCCTGCTCCATTCAGCACTATTACAGAAGGTCTAATTACATCTATTATGCTGTTCAGCTTCACAGGTGGTTTTTGGGGGGAGGAGGACGTCAAAGGAAGGGGGGTAGGAGGGGGAGGAGATGGGGGAGGACAAGAAGAAACCAAAGTCTATGGCTGGGAAAAAACCCACAGGCCTCAGCTACTGAGAAGTGAACTGATGACTGACCTACTACGTGAGATTATGTCTAAACCACCAAGTGTGTTATTGTAACAAAATAAAATGGCAGTGGTCCCAATTTCATATTCTTCTCCAAGCAAGAAAGAACCAATCACTCTGTCAAAATCATAGGTACTGGATACTGACAGCTCCACAAGGCCTTAGCTGAATCAAACAAATTTTAGTATGAAAAGGAAGAAAGGGGCAGGTGGTAAGTGAAGCATTTTTTAACAATGTTGTAAAGTTTCACTTACATTTTAGGCTGCCAAAAGCCCTTCTCAGATATCTTTTCCCCAATATAACACAAATATCACATGCCATACTATGCTTTTTTGTAGCCTAGATTAAGACTGTTATCATGGCCTAATAGAGCTCAAAATGGAGGAGGGGAGGGAGGGGGAATGAGACTCATTATTTTTAGATGGCTTTGCTTTTCCCATAGGGTTTCTATAGATCCTACTTAGCAGCAACTCATTCCAGCACTGATTAAGTGGGAAATACACAGAATCTCAAAAGGTCAAACCTATAATCAGCTGCCCTAAGGGGTTGACATGGAAAACTTCTCAATACAAGTTCAATTTATGGCAATCTTATAACATCTAGTCAGTGATAAACATTGAGGGAAAGAGGGGAGACTCCTAACAGAGCTTTGTAGAATGCCTTAGCATTACAGTATTTTGTTATGCCCAGGTTCTTCGTGGGATACCCATTATTTTTTTCACTCAGTTTTTGGATGTTGATAATTTTCTTTCCACCTGCTGAAGAGAATGCATTTATAATAAGCTAAATCTTGTCCTGGTTTAGTGTAAATCTGGGAGGTAACCTCTGAAGGGGTCCCTCCAGGAAAAGCAGATCCAAGCCCCCCCTCCGCCCAGCTGGTTTGGGAAATAGATTTCCTTGGAGAAAAGTGGAAAAAACTATTTATTTAATGAACAATACACCCACAAACATGAAGAGTGAGCAATACTACACAATAAAACCTCTTGCTGTTCTGAAGAGATGGCAAATTCAGAAAGTCTTTTCTGTGGGTGTGTTCTCGGTTTTTCTCTCAGTCCCTCAGTCTCAGTCCCTCCAAGACCCAAGTTTCTCTCTCTCTCTGTGAGCCCTGGGCCCGGTGTCCCGGCTGCAGTGCAGCTTGGGGGGACCCCCAGGCGATGGTCCTGGTGTCCCCGGATCGAACAATAACAGAACAGTCCCAAATAAACCTTTGCCCTCAGCTAATTAACAATAAAAAAAACAACTAAAGAAAAAGCAAAAGAAAGCTCTCCGCTGTCCGTGTGGACAACTCCGAGTCCAGGAGCAGGAATGCTGAAGGTGTTATCTCCATGTTTTGAAAACAACTGCCTCAGATGTTCCACCGCTTGTCTCTCCTTCTACCCCCTTTGCTCTCAGATCCTGTCTTAAAGGTGCAAAACTTATTTCTGGGCTAAACAGACAAATGGGGATAAAAGCATCATACAGTCAGCCTAGGACAATCTGCGTGAGGCATACACGCTGCTTACTGCTGAGAAAATCGTTCCCAAGTTGATCTAGGGAGCAAGCATGGAAAACGGAGCTCTCCCACAGACAGGAAAGCAGAAAAGAGAAGGAAAAACAGAGACAAATTACTTAACAAACACCTTCTAATTATTTGGGCAAACCCAAGTTTTTGAATACTGATTGTTTTCATGTGTGTGTATTATGATAACAATTTGAACACAATTGGTTATTTCCAAATAGTCCCTGTTTGGCTACTACTTCACCTCTGGTGAATCATTAATACACTCTTGCAAGGCAGAGCCTGATTCAGCTATTCTGGAAGCAAGGGAGAAGTTCATTTCAACAGGATCTGAAAGCCTCAAATGAACATGAAGCTGGAACCACAGGAAATCTGGCAGCAGGATTTTTTTTGTTTTGCTTGATTTACAGTGTATGTATTACCTTCCAGGACTGACTCTATACACAAGTTAAGTGGGCAGTTGTTTACAACTGAAAAATTCGGGAGGAGGAAAATAGCTGTTGCTCTACTACTTACATTTCCTATGCCAGAACTGTGGAAAAACTGGACTGTCTGCTGTCATGGGTGTTAGGGTGATGCATCCTTAGCAAAGATGCCATCACAGTTTTTCATATTTCTCTTCCTCCCCAGGCAAAGCGAGAGACTTCTTGGTCTGCTCTCCAAAGATCTTCCCCTCATTTTCCCTCAGCTCTTTTTTGTTTTCTCACTTCTTCTTCCTTCTATGCCAGAAGCAGTCAGATCTCTTTCCTCTCTCATTGGAATAAGAAAGGCAGTTTCCCTTTTACAAAGCACAGGTGACTTGAACTAGCCATGCTTCACTTACTTTAGCTAAGTGCAAAGCAGTGCTGAATTGTATAGTTTCAAGCACTCTCCAGTATAAGTTTCAAAACTGTGGCACAGCTGCGTTTTTATTATTATAGGGATGCTCTGAATGCTCCCGGCATATCTCCACAAAGCCCCCTGGATATCAAGAACCATTTCAAAATAGGCCTTTACCAAGTCATAATTGAACCTGGGTTACTTTTGTCAGCTGAACTTGCATGGGAATAGAGCCTTCCCAGGTGACAGCACTAAAATATTTCCAAATTTACTATATAGGTGTGAGGCTGTTATTTTGTGTAATGTACATGTGGTCTGATTATTTCGCTGTGTAATGGAGCTGTCAGGCTGGAATTTTCATCTATTCTACAATATATACTTTAGAAACAGATAAAATTAAGAGCAAAGCCCCAGAGAAAAGTAATCAAAATGACCAAGATAGAAGGGGCGTTCAGCACAAATACATCTTGTCTTTCTAAACTAATAACCCAGATCAAAGTTCAAAAGGAGAAATCATAAAGCTAGCTTACCAGAGGGATGTATCTGACTCATTGCACTTACTGTGTATCCTGTATATGACAAAGAATTAAAAAAAAAAAAGACCCAAAAACTACCAAAAAAAAAAAAAAAAAAACCCTACCAAAAACTACTGCTACTACACAAAACTACAAAAAAGACCCCCAAAAGAGAACCCTAAGCAAAAAACCCCAATTTTTTTTTAATGTCTTCCTGTTCTCCAAAAGAAATTTGTTTTCAAGGCTAGATTCTCAGGAGTTGTGGCACAGATTAACATGGAAATAAATCTACTCACAATCAAGCAATAGGATTTGGAACTTGTAGATATATGAAAACAGATACATGAAAAAAATTTAAGATGCACTGATGCAGGTTAGAACATTTACCTGTGAAAAGAGATATTTTAGTTATTAAATTTCATATAGGGTGAAATTATGATTTTACTTTTTCTTACAGTAAACAACACCCTTATCCCCATCTACTCTGTGAAGAAGCAGAAAAAAAATAATGCAAGGTTTACCACATTAATGTGCTAAAGCCTGAAGTTAGCCTATAAGGTGAAGGTATGTCATGGCAAACTTTGTACTATTGTAACATTGTTCCAAAATTCTCTTACAGAGCATACTGTATAAAAGTAGATCAAAACTATTTTCAAGTTTTGAAAAGTTAGCAGTGATTTTCAAGATAGTTTCTAATGTGGAAGTAAGACTGAGCAGAAGCTGTCAAATGCCATAAAAATTCTTTAGCTTTTAGTAGTCATAGAGCACATGTAATCCATTTCACTTACTGTCAGGTCAGCATGATGCACCTTTAGTTCAAATGAGAACCAAGCTCTCACAGCTAAAGACAGAAGAAATCCTCAATATTTCCCATAACGAAAACTAATCACATGCAAACTCCTTTACAGGGATGTGGAAACATTTACCTCCTTAATTTATCTCTCCTTCTAATGAATCCAGCTGGGTATGGCTATGGTGAGGTAGTATGTTGCACACAACTGTCTAAATATTGAATGCCCCATCTTGTATATTCATTGTACAATTTCATCTTGCACTGCAAGGAACCTAGAACTTCAGCATTATAAATTCCTCCTCCAACACTGTTCAGTTGAGCAAAGGCCAGAGCTACTTTGAAGGCATGGCCATAGAATTTCTGGTGAACAGGCAGTTAAATGTTTTGTCCATTTGATCCTCACTACAACAAAGGAAATAGATACTAAATTTAGATGAGTTGTGATCCATCCTAATTCCTCCTTTAAATTCTATTTACTTAGCTTTCAATATATATCTTAGAGTTGCTTTTCTAGTTCAATTTCAATCTCCACACTTTTTTAAAGGAACTTGACAAACTTGGAGCATATTCCTTTATTCTCTCTTATTTGAATTAAAGTGAACTTTCTTTAATGAGCTCACCCTGATTTACGACTTTCATCAGAGACATTTGCAGTGAAAAGGTGCTAGTGCTGTGTGTGTGTCAGATGAAGTAACTGCAACCTTTTGTGGATATTGGTTTTTGACATATGAAATGTCTTGGTCTTTTCCCCTTTGTGATGTATTTTTCAAAATTCAAATATTTCAGCAAATCACAAATGGCCATCAGCCCAACAGCTCCCAGAGATGGTAGCATGACAAAAGCAAGCAGTTCTAATGGTTTCTGTGCTGGTGAAAAAAGTTGAAAAAAAAAAAGAAGAATGGAGAATCCATAGAGACACATCAGGTTGTGGTACACGCTGTTCATACTTATAAAACATTCTGTGACTTGGTAAACTGATCCTGTTTAAAACTAACACAGTAAAAAAAAAAAAGTTTTAATGTGGATCAATACCCTGACACAGCGTGCCGCAAGATAGCAATACTCGACTCACAGAGATAAGGGAGGGGCATGAGAACAGGAGTGAGTAATCATTGACAGGATGGAGGAAAATCTGTTTCTTTTGCAGTGATATGGGCTTGAAACAATCAGGAAAATAAAAGGCAACACTGCTTAAAAGAAAACCAAAATCCTAGGAAAATGCTTTCCGAGAATTTTAAATTTAAACTCAGCCTTACTGGTCAGCTTTGGAATAACTGAGTTTCTAGGCCTTGGATAACAGGGAATAACTCCCTTTCAAAAATGAATAATTTTTCTACTTATAGAAAATGAACAAAACCCCATCAGCGCATAAGTGGTTGACTTCCAGTGCCAGGAATGAACTGTTTACTGTTCAGTGGGTCAGTGTTATGATTAGGTATCCAGTGCCAAGTATGAATTGCCTTGCTGCTCTGGGATCCAGAACAGATCTCAGCTAAAATGAAAACATTTTGTTACAAAATTGCTGATTCACTGTAATGGAAAAAAGATTAGTTAACACTAATAGCAGTTTTGACCAGAAATAAAATTTGACAAATCTAGATGAAAGTTCCAGGGATACCAATAATCTTGATTAAGAAAAAGGCCAGTACTTAGAGCATTTACCTAAATAGCAGTGATTCAGTCATATTTTGCTTTGCCTCAGTGCTTTAAGCACTTAAATATGAACTGGGAGTGATGCTAAGTTCAGCAGATAAAGGCTATTCACTACTCCAAGGTCTTTTTTAATTTTTTTTTTTTTCCGGCTAGGCTTAATCTACAGTTTTAATTTCCTTAGCCTAAACCTCACTGAGAATTAAACTCAGACAACAATAGTTAATTTTCTTATGTTAAAGAAATGTGGATTAAGACATTTGTTTCCCCCTCTGCCCCACCTAGCACCAAAAGGTCCATTACAACTGACATAAATAACATAGATGGAGGTAAGCCATTCTAAGGATGTGTGTCTTGCTCTTCCCTTGTGAATTATTAATTTCCTTGCAGTCTAAGGTAAAGATGAAGATTGAGAATACTGGGGAGTTCATTAGCATAACAGAATGGTTTTGTTTTTGACATGCTTCTAAGAGATGAAGGCACATTTTTCTGGTCACTCATAATAGAGGAAATGCACATGCATTTCCTTTCACATGTCAAGCATACTGAAGTATAGTATAAGTTGGGAGCAGGATGGAGAAAGCTAGAAAGCAGATAAAATCCTAGCAATCCTAGCAGATTGGGAAAAAATGGCGGTTTGGAAAGATTATACAGGTAGTCCACAACACAAAGAAGTGTGCATTTGTTACTAAGCTCACAGGTTTTTTTTATGTGGTCCTCTCATAAGCCACTCATAATACTTACATCAGGGCAATGGCTATTTTCTGACTTGGTACCTGACTTTCTCATTTTACAAACCGCTTACAATGCAGTCCACATGAGGCTGTCTTATATAAAATTTAAACTCAAGCTAGTGCAGAGTCTACTCGTTTGTGAAGTGCTGTTCTGTCCCTGACAGGCAGTGACCTATGAGTGACATTGATGGATGATTGAATCCAAATGAAGCTTAAGATTTTTTTTTTTTTTTTTGACCTCTAATACCTTGTTTTG
>WEKY01056136.1:19296-31499 GCA_013390045.1 Picathartes gymnocephalus | reverse complement strand
GGAAACAATTGGATTTGTAAGCAGAAATTACATTTTCTACCAAGGGAGTTGGAAGGAAAGCTTCACAAAACTGTTCACACAGAGACTGTAGGATGCAGCTGGTTTCTGTGATTCTCACCCAAAAACTGAAATAATGAAATAAAAATGAATCAGTCATGGAATTATCATGGCGTTCACAGCCATACTCAGTGGCAATACACAGCCATACTCAGTGACAATACTCAGTTGTATTGGCATGAAAGGTATATCCCTCTCCTTCCACCCATTCTTGTTTGTTCACTGAGGTTGGGAGGTATTTGAACAAGGATAATTTCTCATCTTCAATACCAGTATTCTGCAATCTTGTCATATTTGGCTCTTAGCCTGTAATAAGTATGACAAGGAATAATGATAATACATAGATTTCATTCATTTTAATGTCCTAAATAGAGTTCTTAAAATTAATGTAATAATTATTTTTAAAGTAAAATTTTAAACTTTTAACTTGCCCTTAAGAAGGTTGACACTAAATCTGATAAATCTGAGTGAGCGCTCTAAAAAGTCTTTCAAAATGAAGAGTTAAAGTAGCTGTAATATACCACAGGATAAATGGAATTTAAGATTTGTTCTCAAGTTCACTGTTATGTTTTTAGATATGACATTGTCTGCAATGCACCAAATGAAGTTTCTGAAGCAGGATATATGTTGAAAAAAATCTTTTTACAATTGAGCGTATATGAATAAAATGCAGTCTAAGCACAAATCTGGAAATCTGAACCTCCTTTCTACTATGCATTTTTTAGTGTTTCTATCAGGTGCTCAGCAGTCTTTCTGTGGCTCTCCTGTGATGTTATTTACACATCCAAAACCAGCAATAGAGATTCATATGCCACTTTGCGAAGAGTATGGAAATTTATTTCAGGTGACACAGTAAAAGGTATAAGAAGAATATCCTTAAAATGGATGAATCATATCTATTTCTTTAGTACATATTCCTACTGTTCAGAAAGAAAAGTGTTGATATTGAGTGGGAATATTCAGAAATTAAATGTTAGTCAGCTAATATTATTGAAATGATCAATGTAAGTCAAAATATAGATGTAGAGTGGTTCTTAGAACCACAAGAATGGAATTTCTTCTTTATTTTTTTGTATACATAGAAAAGAAAGAATTGGGTTTCTAGTGGGTCTCAAAATACATTTGTAGTTTCAATTTTAAGAACAATGAAACATGCTAAACAATTTCACAGCAATTGTGCCTGGTCAGATTGCACAATGCTCAAGTGTTTTAGTGTTCTGATTTCCCTTCAGTCACATTTATTCAATCTTGGAATAATCACCAAGACCCTGGACACTGTTGAGATTATTCATGAGAGACTGCTGTGCTTAAGAAAAATTGTTGAATGATGAAAGCAATTGCTGAAAGAGTCTTTGCTTGGTCCTAACTTCATTCATTTTTAAATGCGTGCTTTTGTTTCTCTGGAGAAAGAAAAGGCAAGAAGCATAACTAGGAGTTCCAGTATATTATAGACTGTTCTGGCAGGCTCTGCTGCTTCTCCGCCTGTAGGGCTGTATGATGTGTTTGTTCAAGTTTTGATTTCATCAGAATTAGTAAGTTTTGCCTGTTTTTCTTACAGTGATATTGGCTTGTACGTAACTTACCTGTTTCAGACACTGTAGGAATAAGTTGAGAGGCACTTAATCTCCTCCTCAAAGATTTTGCCACTGACTGAAACTCTAGACAGAAAATGAAGACTTTCTGTTGTTTTCTGAAACTTTATTTCATGAAAGCAACTGAAAAGCAAAGTGTGACTCTATAGGATTTCCTAGAAACCTGAAAACCATCTGTCTATCGTCTGTCTTATGCTAGGACAAGAACTGGATAATGCCTCTCTGAGAAAACTGCCCTTTCTGTGGTGGCTTTTAAATGCTTTTGTTGCTGTTTCCTGGTGTTTATAGGGAACAACTTCTCCAAATTTTGCTTGGATAAACAAGAACACAAGATCGGAACCATAGCTGTAGACTAACATTTTCTTATGTTGTTTGGTGATGAAATCCTGTGCTCTCAGTTTTCCTGGATCTTTTATGAGGGATGTATTTTTCATAATATAATCCAGTTATTCTTTGGAATAGGACTGTACAAAACTAATGTAACAATTTCAGTTCTTTCCCTTTTCTTGGTGATTCTCTATGTTCACAATCTTCTTGGGCTGTCTATTCACTATGTTCCTTAAGAGACCTCCTAGGCAGGTACAATTTTTCCAAAGGTGCTGAAACACCTCGCAAATTTCAAGCAAGGAAAATCACTCATCATGTCCACTTACCAACTGTATGCTTTCTCCTTTGCCATGAAATTGTAACAGAGATTGTTCACAGAACAATGTTCATATCGACTTCCAACATTTTATCAGTTGTGTGCTTCTGCTATTGTGCCAAGTACCAGATCTGCAAGGGTGTTCAATTGGTTAAATATGTAAATGGGAACCAAGTGAACTTTTCAGAAGTGCCTTGATATTTAATTCAACTGAATTTACAGGCAGTACAACACTACGATATATGGAAGAATGGTGTGTTATATGCTGGGCTTCTCTCTGTTAAAATTCTTCATAGCTTTGCTCAGCTTTACTTTCACAACCTGCTCTTCCCAACCTTCTCTTCAACTCACATCTTCATTTGAGTCTTCATTTGATCTTTCTGCTCTCTCCCAGCCATCTTGTAACTTAAAAAAATTCAATAGGGAATGTTTTGCCACCTGATATATGAATTATTCCTTCTACTTAAATCACTTCTTAAAATATTCCTTTTCTAGTTAGTCCATAACTGATCAGGTCTACAAAGCACTTTTTGCCTCAATTATGAAGGATAATGTACACAAGTAAATTGCATTGTCTCTATAATTGCATTTATTTTTTGTGTAGTTTGCTGCACAGTTGAACAACAGTGCTGAGCTTTAGAGATAGGTCTAGTCCATTAGGTAGATTAACAGCAAGGTATCAAGCTGGTTGTATATCTGAAATTCAAGAATACTGCTAGTAGCATATTAATTCAGCACATTGTTAGAAGACAGCTCTGGAGCTGAAACAGAAAAATATATTAAAATTAGAGTTTTCTCTTTTCTTTGTGAGCTCTTCGTCCCTTGGGTTTATTTTACTGGATTTAACAAGAATGAACTTTTCTCCACTCTCTCAAATCAATAATAATTTAATTGGCATATTCTGTTATACAACCCTATAGCCTAAACTAGTCTAACATTTTTGATTTTAAATGACATTATCCCATCTAACTCCAGAGTAGTTATTTTCCAAAAGTTCTAAGTAGAAGCTTGCAAGAAATGAGAAGAAAATTTAGTGTTTTCAAGCAGTGAGAAGTAGAACCTACAGGTACAAAGCAACGTTCATTTAGAAAACAAAGAGTACAGGAGAAATTCACCTCAACACAGGGAAATGACCGTACTATTTTTCTATAAAGTATGAGATTTTTGTAGATTTTATATGACTAATCTCTCCTCAAGTACATTTTGTAGAGGAGTGTTTCTTATGACTGTAAGATGTTAATTTTCTCAATGTCTATTTTTAAATGTTGAAACAACAGAACATAGTTAACATTATTGATCTCATTATATTATGGTGTTAGCCTTGAATGGAGAGAGGCTGGATACACTCTTGGGCTACAGCAGAACAAAGGGCTGGATTTTTTTGCAACTGAAGTCCTTTTCATAATGTAAAATTGAGATTAGAGCATTTTAATTATTTAAAGAGCAAATGAACTACTGTAGAGGGCACGATGCTAACTGCTATTCAACAGAGTATACAGACTATCCATAGAGATGATAGTAGAAAACAGACCAGTATTTGAGGTTCCTCTTTTCTGATTTAGTGAAGGAGCTCCGATCTCTGTCTGGTTTCTTCTTCCTGCTTTCGTTTTCTTTAATGAAATTTCATCAAGAAACTAGATTCTTATAGATTCTACAGTATTCTTGAAAAAAATAGCCCTAAATTGCTTAGAGTTTGGCAAAAAACTTAAGGACATAACTGAAAATTTGCTTATGCATTCCCTGTCCTCCTTTCTGTGCAGTCACCCTCTCTTGGTTACTTTCTCCAATCATGGGCTGGGTGTAACACTTGGCATTGTCCCTCCCAGAGAGAACTGGAAGACTCATCTTCTTGGCATAGATTTCTCGCAATTCAAAACATTTAAAGATGAATAACTTCACCTGTCTCTGCTCTGTTACAGAAAGGATGAAGAATCTCAGAGTTAACTCTAATCCTATCAAGGGGCTGGACTGTACCTCCCCACTGTGCACAGCTCTCGTGGCAAGGGGAATAGGGTAAGTATAATAACAATCTTTTCCACTGAGTTTTGGAATAGTTCCTAAATAGTTTGTACAGTCAGTGGGAGATTTGGATATGTCAGGGTGGCCAAGTCTCAGAGAGATCCCAAAGCAAAGGCATTCTGCTTAGGAAGAGGTATACACAGTAGCATATGGCATACTAATTAAAATCGGTATTTTCCAAAGCTTAGAAAATGGGGCTTGGGTGCCAAAGTGGCAAATGCTTTTCTAATCTCATCTCAAAATTTTACGGGTCATATATAAATGAATAGTTTGTTAATAATCAGTTTTGCTAAGAGATATTTTGTAAATGTTCCCTTTTTTTTTTAAACATAGTTTCTAAAGAAGTGACTACATATGCTAAAAACTGCTGGAGATAATATTATAGTTATGAGTAAAACCTAGGCACTTCTACCAAAAAAGAAATTATTTTTGGTAATGTAAAAACCTTAAAATTAGGAAACCCCTACTCATTATATACTTGGAAATGTAAAATCAGTTTCTTCTGGTTCTTCCCACTCCCCCAGAATACTGAATAATTTCTATCCACTTCACAATGGCAAAGACACACAGCTGCAGTGAATGCATCAGCTGCAGACTTACGGATAAATAAAATTTTCTGAGATTTTGTTCTTTTTGAGAAGTACAATGCAGAGGTTTGAAAAACAAACATATGACAAGGTTTGTGATTCAGACTGGGTGAATTCTAGACTTCCTGCCATTCTAAGCTGTCATTTTAGAGACAGAACTTGTAGTGCAGACTCAGCACTGACTGTGACTGTCCCAGGTGGTGCTGTCTTCCTGGGAACTATCTTCACCTGCAGAACCTGCTGTCTCTACCTTTTCAAAGTAAATTGATGGATGTCCTTAGTGGGCTTCTCAAATACTAGCTGCAATTCATCTCGAGGGTTTTTGGCAGCTGTGAGTATCCCCAGCCAACCAATTCTCCTTTCCTGTGTGCTGCTAGTCTTGTAATTGTATGCAACAGGAACAAAATTTTGAAAGTCAATGTGCAATAATATAATGCTACTTGTTACAAGTAGCATGAAATTCAGGAAGAAGATATGGTGAGTGCAATGTTATTTAGATTTCTCCTTAACCCTACTTTTGGCTTTTTTCTCTGGCCTTCTAATACTGGCATCTTACCTAGTGCAGAGGCATGTTGCCATCTGAACAGATGGGTATGAGTGTAGGTGGCTAGGAGGACATGTTTACTCATCAAATGTGTTTGTCGAAAGCAGTATTACCAGCCAGATATACTGGATCAGCTGTTCAGCATGGGCTTTTATGTCTATGTTTAAAACTGCTACTCTGATAAAAAAATGCATTAAATCATAAAATAATTACATGTTTACAGCCCTTTGAAATGTGACTTTTTTAGTTTGGGAGAGTCAGCTTTTTTTTTTTCTTAAGTGCCTGGGTTGCAACATTATAACCAAGTTTCAGCTACACAGTTTTAAACAAATACTCTGAAACCACAGAACTGTACCTGTTGGAGGACATCTAGATAGTACTGAAAGAGCCTGTTGTAGCATTTCATGGGAGTAGAGACCATTAGAAGTATAAAGTGCATCATTAAATCCCATTACATTTTTACTTTTGAACCTTAGACTCAATTACTTAGTACTAGTAGTAGAGTAATTTGTGGAACTATACGTAGTGAAATCTGAAATCTGCCTTAATTAGTGAGGTATCACAAGATGGGCATTAATAACTGTTTTAAAACTGATTTTTCCCTTTCTGTTACAGCAGAAAATGTGTCAGAGGAGTAGAAGGGCTGTGTAGTTTTTTTAGACTGCACATACTTAATAATTAGCAGTAATGTTACAATTTTCCCATGCGAGATATTTCATCTGAATTTTTAGTATGCTGCTCTGCATTAGAAGATATTAAACAGGGCAGTTGGCTAAGTGAATTAAATCTGTGTTGAAAGTTGTGGCTGCCTCATGGTTCCTGTCTCAGCTGCCTTTCCTAGTGCAGCTTTCCTAGTGTTTCAAGATAACCCAGTGGCTCACAGACCTGGAAACCTGCTGGAAGCACACAGTTAAAAAGGTGAGGTTGCAGCATTCATGCCTATCATGTAGTAGGTAAGCATCCCCTCTTTCTTCTTCAGCTTGCATACGTTTTCCTGATGTCTTTTCAAGGAAGAGCTGAAATACTAGAAAGATATGTAGACAGGGGATAACAGATTGCTGTCCTGAGCTGAACACTTTGTTTTTAGATTTAGATGCTATGATCGGGCTGTGACTGAAATACAGTGATTTCTACAGTTCTCTACATCTCTTATGTTGTTCAATGTAGCAATAATCAGAATGTGGCCCCCTGATGTGGTATATCCATGCAACAAAAAGCATGCAGTGACAGAGCCTGCAAAAAGGGCCTTTTAACCTGAGGAAAGTTATTATGGAATATACCCCACATAGACTCTGTGATCTAATTTAGATATAAACTTTTAACTGAGTCTTAGCAAACCTAATTTTAATTTTTTTTTTTTTAGTAGAGTATAAAGGTAATCTGAATGGTAAACTGAGGTCTAGCCAACAAAATAAATTGTGATATACAGTGCTATGAATCAGTTTGTGAAGGTCAAATTAGTCCTATTTTTTGAATGAAACTTCAAGCCCATGTCCTCAGAAGTGTGCAGCCTCTTAACTTCCACTGTTCGGACAAGCCCTATATTCCCTTTTTAGTGTGACACTTATTCTTTTTGAAGTTCCTTTCAGTGTACATGGCTAGGCACATGCTGAAACAACGTTGATGGATTTTGATTATGATTTTCCTTGTGAGTCAATTACCTGAAGTGTAAAGGTTGGATAAAAATCAAAATATGTGAAGCACCTTGGTACCTCTTGCAGCTCAGGGACACCATAATTGCCTAGCTCAGTATTTCAGAGGAAATAGGCACTCACTGGACCCTTCCTCTGAAACTGAAGGTGAATTAATGGACATAAATGAAACTTTTCTTTTGAACCTGATTCAAATATGGTTTGAGCAAACACAACCATTTATTTTTCTGGAGACATGCATAAGTAGATTTATTACAGATATTGGCCACTTCTATAAAGGAAAATGGAATATTTGCCCTTCTTTCTGACCTGCGTGATTTTTCTTCTGTACTGGAGTATCTCACCTTTGATTTTCTGCAACTAGAAGTGCTAGCAGGTATTTCTAGAATTTCCTTGACAAATGGAGCAAAGAGTGAATAGCAAATGGGCAGACGAATTCTGTTCTTCTAAGCCGAGGGGCTTATAAGTTTTGTGTCTGGTGGAAAAAGTAAAGGAGCTACACCAGAATGTGCATTGAGGCCTCTTTTTCCTTTGGCATGTACCTTGAAGTAAGTGTTGTTTTTCCCCTTTTAAATTGCCTTCGACATTAAAAAAACCCCTACACTGTTGAATCACTAGGGATTGTTTGGATCTCTATTTCTTACTTTAAATACAGTGCCTTCAAAATCCTGTGTGCTCTGCAGGCATTTATATTGCAGTTGGTATTATATTGCAATATGTGCTATTGAAGATATATATTTTAACTGTTGTGAACCACTGATTATCTCCTGCATTATAATATGCCATGCAGATCATGTTAGGAAAAGGTGAGAGAAGAACTACTGCTGGAACCACCCCCTTTTATAAAATGTTTAATTGCCTGTGTCACAAAGCTCCAAGGTCCAGCTCTGGTTTATCTAAGCTGCACAACCTCGTTCACGCTGCTGAAGAAGAAGACTTGTGAGAAATTCTGTTGAAAGGTAAGAAGGATAAAATTATAGCCAGCAGTAGGAGAGTCAAGACCAGATTATCAAGTAGCTCACAGATTCAGGAGCATAAAAAGCAATATAGAAAGACAAAACTCAAAAAAGAAGTGCTCAAGAGGGAAAGGAGGCTAGCCAGGATAATTTGGTAATTGGTGCAAGTCACTGGTGTTGATGAAGCAGGTGGATGTTGGCAGCTTGGCACTGCAGAGGAGCCAATCCTGGGGCTTTGCAGGCTGACCTGACCTTTTCAGGACCAGTGCCTGTCTGGCCAGCAAAGGCCCTGAGGGCCCCATTGGGCTGGGACCCTACTAATGGCTGTCCTTGTAGCTCACCCAGTCCCAGCTGCCTTTTGTGTGACTTAACCAACCAGCCACTGCTTGCAACTTCAACACTGTGTATCCTGCTCACAGTCTTTGTATCTGCTGCTGTGTGAGTTCACACAGGCTGGCAGCCAGAACAACCACAAAACCACGGCTCAAATGCAAAGAGTAAATTTATTTTATTACCTCGCTAACCTTGCTAGGATCCTTAGGCAGCACCTGGGTGGAGACACACAAGTGGAAATGCTGGCACTATCAGGCTTACTCCATCCTGGCGATTGGTGAGGCTGCTGTTTGCACCCGTTTGTCAAGGGCCCATGCTGTGATCTCCCTTGTGCTCTTTTATGATCTCTGAGCTTTGATATTCTCTCTCCCAAGACTGGGAGTTCAAGCAGGTCTGTGAGAGTGCCTCCAAGTCTCTGTAAAAACCGATGTTGCCTATACATAGAGATCCTACTTCTCAAAACAGTCAGAGGATCAACAGCAAAAGGCACAATATACGTGATTTTCCATGCTGTTATTCTGCAGGCCTTGGCATTCCCAGATGTAAGGTTACTTGAATGAATCTACTATCCTCCTCACCATCCAAGTTTTAAAGTCAGAACTGACCTTTATGATGGATTGGTGAAGCCAGCTTGTTTAAATTGGGACATTAACATGCAATTTATTCAGAGGCCAAGGCTCGTGTTGCCTTTCATCCTATCTATAAAGCCTAGGCTAGCATTTATCCTTGTTTTATACCTACAGATTTTGCAAGATCAATGAAAACTTTCAGACCATCATACTGAAGACTTAACCCAAAATTTAATTTTAGCAGTGGTCTTGATCACTCATCAGATTTGTTTATTTAGCTGTGTAATCCTTTCTTTCTTAGTTGCTGTATGTAGGTAACTTTTGCAGTGTGCCGAGACATGATAAGCAGGAAACATCTTCGAGCAATTACTGGTTGGATAACATACACAATATGTATCTAACATGAGTAACTACAGTGGTAAGCTCATGATCCTGGTATTTCCCAAGCCTTTGCTAACCAGTGCAAATGCTGGCCCCTCTTGTGCTTGGCAGCTGGCTGATCCTCACTCTTTTTGAGTTTGTATTTTCAGATTATCTTTTTTTTCTTTAAGGTTTTATAACTTTTGGGCCAGTAGTTTTACTTTCCCTCCTGAACTCCTGATCTGCCAACTATTACCATTTGAACAATTATATTTGTCTTTTTTTCCTTACCTTGCTGGTCTTCATCGCATACTTTCTCACTTTATAAGATTTTTTCTCAGAGAAACTGAGCCAAGGTCACACTGAACTGATATTCCCAGATAGACGTTGGATCACATTGAAATCCTGTTGCAGCAGAAGGTCAGCAAGATCTTTGAGTGTGCCATGAGGAGTCAGTGTTCTTGTGGGAGCCCTGTCGAATGTGTCAGTACATACAACTTCTTACTGCTAAACAGTAATTCTAACTCTAAAATGAGACCAACAGCATCTCATCAGACAAAAGAATCAGAGAACTTGTTGACATCTGCTCTTATTGGATGCTGCTAACATTTCAGGTTTCACCAACAATTATTCGTATTATGCTTTCTTATATATTATGGACAGCTCTAAACATAATGATAAATCAGGAATTCTTCCCACTTTTGTACCAACATTATAGCATTAGTTCTGTTCACATTATTTTTCATCTTAAATATGTATTAGCTATCAGTTAAAAAGATCTTCAGTCTGCATTTTCTCAAATTTTAATGCTAATCCCAGTATCAGAGAAAAGACTGACCTTCAGGATAAGGTACCTGAACCAGCTGGGACCAGGTCTTCACTTGCTGTTTGAACCCAGCCTTAACTTTCTTTAATTTATCTGAGTGCTAATTCTAACCCACAGATACCTAGTCTGGGAGTGGATCAGGTTACCTCACTGAGAGTTATTAGTACTGGCATATCAAGACTTGGCCCTGTAGAAGTCAGCTGTAAAAACAGCAGTTCAGCCCATTTTGCAAATCCGAACTCTTACCATAAGCGTAATCTTAACTCAATTTGCATTTCAGAGCATGCTTTGAAATTAGATATAAAAGTAAAACATATGCTGTGCGAGCTTGTAAAACAGGTGGTTCACACAAGGATTTGACCAAGCAATGATGGAGCACATGTGAATGTGGAAGGTTTGCCAATGACCTCCAGAGGTCCCTACCAACCCTAACAATTCTCTGATTCTGTATTACTGGTATCACAAAAATCAGAGCGGGTAATGCTGGTGTGTGGGATATTGAAATTCTGTCACCATCGTGACCATTTTTGTTACCAGATGATGCTACCTGATTAGACAACTGTTTAATCCAGTTTAATCTAGTAGAGAGGTTTTTAAAAAAAATCCTACAATTCTCTTGTCTACATAAAAACTTCATTATGCAAATTTGTCTTTCTAAATTTGGTAACTGATAGTAGTGGGATTACTGGAGTCTTTTGTTTGTTTGGGTTTTTTGTTTTATTTTTTGTTGTTGTTCTTTTAATATTTAAAAGACAAGAAAAGTCTTGGCTATTTATAAAAATACAACCCATATAAAGTAAAATGAAAATAACAGACTTGACATACAAGAGCACTTGGAGAATAATGTTTCCTAACCTGCAATTTTAGGGACTGTGATCAGTATGGACTGCTGAAAAGTATTTCTGTCCCATGATACATTTCTGGGACATGTGACTGTCTCATGACTGCTAAATTTAATGCAGCTTTTTTCAGGGGAAAGCCAAAGTATTTTCCTTTTCCTCCAAACTAAATATTCTGAAATATTTTTGTTTTGTAGTTATTATTTCAACTTTATGTCTTTACTAATATATAATTGTATCAATATTGGCTGAACTAATAGCACTCGTTATCAGCAAAATGGCCAATAAACAAGGAATTGATAGGTTGTTTCTTCAAGAAGCTAAACTGATGAGTTTAGTCAAATACAATTCTGGTACAATCTTATTTACATACAAGGAAGGAGATTAATTTCTACCTCCTGAGCCAAGAAGTAACAAAAAATACAAGCTAGTTCTCTTGTTCAGAAATACAGATACGGCTTGTAGCAATCTCTACTGCTTTCTTTCTCTCAGACTATTGATACCCATTGACTGTGTAGAAGGTCTGAGTAAGAAAAACAGCTCTTGTCTCCCTTCCTTTAGACAGCACAAGTACTCCTAACACAGCATAATCTACCTGGTAAATCAGTTGTGAAATAAGGACTGGTAGACCATTGCTCCAAAGTTCTCTGAAAATAGAACCAGCTTTAAACCTGGAATCTGCACCAGAGTGTTGCCATACCATGCTATAGATTACAAATATACAAATTAAAAAATAAATCATCAGTAGCGTTCCTAGACAATTATTGTAGAACAAGATGAGTAAATAGGAAAAAAGCAAGATGTTGGAAAATTGGGAAAGGTGTAATATAGTCATCAATAGAGGAAGATACTTGTACTAAATGACAAGTTTGTAGGGCCTGCCAGTGCATATAGTAGCACTATGTAAACCAGGATATTTGCTCAGATTTATTTTTAATACTGTCCTTTTTTACGGTTGAATAAAACCTAAAAATAATAAGCACAACCCACGGACACTTACCTAGCTTCCTTGTTCATCATCAGCCACGAAGATCTCACTTTTTTCCTGTCCATGAACATAGTAAATTTGCAATTTCTTGAGCAACTTGCAATCTAACAGAAATAAGACTAAGAAGAAAGTTCAGTGAAATAAGGTGTTTATTGGGTAGCTCCTATTTGTACGAAGCCCAGAGGCTTATTTAATGTCTTGTAGGCCTTCGCACATGGTGTGTGTTTAGATATATATA
>WEKY01056136.1:4140-19207 GCA_013390045.1 Picathartes gymnocephalus | reverse complement strand
ATATATATATATAACTAAAAATACCTATTGGATTGGCAAGTCATTGGCTTCAAACATGAAAAAGTTGTTCACTTACTATTTTCCTGTTTTTATATTTAACTAGCAGTAGCACATGATTAGTCATCTCTACAGCATAATGTGAGCTTGTTGTAATGTTATCTAGTGTATAGCCACAAGAAAACTGGCACGTCTGTGAAAGAAAGGAGAATTTTGCATCTTCCCAGTTAATGATCTTCTTTTTTTCTTCTTAGTTTGATATTGGTATAGAACAGTTAAACATACATCCTCAGGAAAAAAGTCCACCAAAAACCCAAACTGACCAGTAGAAACAACCTTTTTGCTATTTTTGTCTATAAAGTGGCATTAATATTCAGTTCTCAGGTGCTATTTATGTCTATAAAGTGGCATTAATATTCAGTTCTCAGGAGCAACAATGATGTAGACACAGAAACATCATATAGAACAATAGCTTATTTTGAAAAGGTCAAATTCATCCCACCCCAAGAGAAATAGCCTAAATAAACACATGAATGATTTTGTTCAAATGTCTTCATTTTGGAATTGAGGCATCGTGAATTCAGATGTAGTCATCTGAATCCTAAAAATGGGATACTTAAGTTACCAAGTTTGGTATTTACAGAATAAGTCAAATTCCCACCAGTGCAAAAGCAGTTATCTTTATGTTAAGTCTGGCACACTAAACAAATTAGGAATAAATTGAAGGGGACAACTCTTCTTAGATTAACTGGAAGCAGGCTATGAGAAAACTTCCACTTCTTCATATTACAGACTAGGGTAATCAATATTCCTTGTTGACACTATTTTTTACCAGTTCCTGTTCAAGATTTGTGATTACTCAAATGATATAGAGAGTATAGATAAATCATATATTTTTCAGCTTTTTCTGCAGATCTGGGTGGGTATTTTCCAGGATCTTTCTTTGAAGTGCCTTCAAGCAAGGTTATCTATATCACAGTCATGAGGAGAGGTTGTCAGAATCTGCAGGGTTTCTGGGAGACCACAGGCTCATAAGGTGAACTGGAAAGAAAATGAGAAAAGTTTCAGTGTGTGTGTGTATTTGTGGGGTTTTTTTTATTTTTATTTATTTATTTTTTTAAGTTGAATTAAAACTAATATTTTCTTGTCTGTTCAATTCTGACTTTCAGAATTGGTGTTTCTGTTAATAACCTGGAAAAAAACAAGTTGTAGCTGAAAGTGTTTTTGAAGAGAGCTCCTCTTTGATTTTCCTCAGGCTTGATCCCTAGCACACGTTATTTTTCTCACATCATAGCTGTCCATCATAAATGTTTTTCTTTGTGGTACATGATACATCAAGCTTGATGTTGTAAGTAATACAGAGTTGTATGGAATTTACTAGCAGACTGTAATATTTACTCCATTCACTTAAACAGCAGTAGTACACAGATATACTGCCTTGTTTATCTGTACAGTTTTTTACCGCTAGGATATATCCAGAAAGTATATAGCTGTAGCAATTGTTGTCATGTATTTCTAGAGATAAGTTTTCAAACATTCAAACATGGCTATCATCTGAGACAAGTACACACAAATTACCATGATTTAGTGTGTACTTCTACATAATCACATTTTTCAAGGTCTCTGAGCTTTTAAGCTGTCTGCCTCTTTCAAGCCCGTACATTTATATAATTCTAAAATGTAGACCTCGCTGTCTTAGCATACCAATGTAAATCCAAAGTAACTTCATTAAAATCAGTGGTAGTAGATGAGAAGAAAATTATTGTGAGAGATGACTCTGCTGTATACCTACACCATTTTTTATATATGGGAGGTATAAGACATGTCAGCACTATCTTAAATTGATGTCTGTATTTTATATACACATATCATTACTGCTGCTGAGAATAAACTTCTCTGCCCTCTTCCATGCTGCATCATGCACCATGAATGCCAACTAATTGCAATAGTAGTGATAGGCTGTAGAAATATATATATATATAAAATGTGTATTGTGGGATGGGAATGCATTCCCAAAATTTAAGATTAGAGGAAGCCCATGAACTTGAACCAGGACTTTGGCAAACCTCAGAGTAAATTCTTCCTATGTTTGCAAGCCAATCTTCCCTCTAAGTAATGCTAAGCATTTATGCTTTATGGTACTCTAGCCTGGTCACAGTGAGATCATGAAGTGGTCATTCCCTGCAGCAACGGAAAGAGAACTGAGGGGGGGAAAGAATCAGATGCCAGTAAATTAATTTATTAATTAACTTCAGGGTAGTACAGTCTTCCTTAGGACTTCTGTTTCAAGACATACTAATGACCTCAAAGTGGATCTTGAAAATGGCTCTGTGCTTCTTGCTGAAAATCATTCCATTGGCCAAAAAACCCCCCAAAAACCCAAAACAAAATGGCAATCACATTTCTAGCCTGCTGTGCAAGATGTGTAATACAAAAGTGGAAATCTGATAACAGACATGGGCTGACTAAGATGACAGAGTTTAAAGCAGTGCAATTTCAAGTTGTGTACTTCTAATGTAATAACTTAAAAATCAGCAGGAACTCACCTGAATAATATATGCTCTGTGATGAATAATATAGCAAGGGAATGGCAGAGAATACCTGAAAAATAAGGTAGTGTGGTAACTGATATGATATAACTACTAGCCACCTTTCCACCTGCATCAGGAGAGTTTTCTAAAGTTTATGAAGTGTGAGGATCTTTAAATGAAGATACATGTCACTCTCACATGTATCTCAGGCCAGGGAGATTAATTTTCCTGTGTGATCTTGTCTTGGTTTAAGACAATTTCAGGGGAGAACACTTTAAAATGAGTCATCTCCCCTTTAGTCTTAACCACTTCCTTTTCACCAATAAGGAGACACAAATGTGAGTAGAAATAAGTGAAAAAGTAACAGAAACAGCAACAGATGAAAAATCATGGTGCTAATCACTAGTAATGAAGTTGCTGAATCTCCCAGATTCCCTGGGAACAAAGAGGAACAAACTGGCGGAGAAACCTCTCCCCCAAGATGGTGCACTCCATAGATGAGCTCCAGGAAACAAAGGCACAAATGGCCCACAAACCCTTCCCCCACGATGGCACCCTGCACAGACAACCATGCGGCCCAAGAGACAAAGGCAAAAGGTGGCAGACAAGTCCTGCCGGGCTCAGCGCTCCCCCTGGAACAGAAAACCGGGAAGGCCGGAGCTTAGGAAGCAGTTCTGGTGCCAGATGGGGGTGCTGGCATTGCCGGGGAGCTCCGGCCTCATGGCGTCAGCCTCCCCAGTGCTTGTTGGTGGCTGTGGCGGGATGTGTGTGTGTGTGTGTGAGGGCAGTGCTGCTGCTCGCTGCCTCCTGCTGCCTGCTGGACTCCGCTGGCGTTGGTGCTCGGTCACTGCCTCAATGCAGGGAGGAAGAAAATGGACCAGTCGAGCGCTGGGAATGGAATGATGGCTCCACACTGGGACAGGTGTTGTGAAATTCACTCTGAAACGGTTTTGGATTGCGAAATGCAGCCTCTTGGGTTGCTGGTGTTGCTACTCGGAGACCTGCCTGAAGCAACCTCCTCCAGAGCCCAGACAGAAACAAAAGAAGGCTTCTGCCTTGCACTGTCCCACCTTCCCTTTGTCAATAAAAGAGAAATGCGAGAGGCTTCTGCCTGAGTGACCCTTACCTTAAGAAGGTGCTGGCACCCCCTGACCTTCTCAGTCTGTTTCTGGCTGCAGGTCTTCAAGAGACAGTAATACTTTTTGGGCATATGGCAATAGCACAGATAGCTATGGAATACAATAATGTTTTGGGTTACCCAGGACTGGTCCCTACTCCTTAGGTTTGATAATGAGAGAATTCCAATAAGTACAGGAAGGTAACTGCAGTGCTTCACATACCTTGTGTAGAAAGAGACTTTCTTTCGCAACCCAGATGGATGGAAGTGTACAGGCTTGGCTGAAGGATTAATCAGAATTGTAAAATTTTGGTAGGTGTGGTACAGGTTTATAAATACACACACATGGACTTTTAATAGGAGTAGAAATATCTTAAAAAGAAAGCTACAGAAGCAATAGGGAAGTAAAAAGAATAAGAAATTTCATAAATAAAAGCAATGTCTCCTAAAACTCTGCCCCTTGTATAAAATATATAGAAGGGATCTGGTTCTGGAAAAGTGATTTCTGCGAAGCCATGCATAAATGCATGTGACATACTAAGGAACTCATGTAAGCGACGTACTTACAGAATTACACACATTCCCATGCACAAAAATGTGGTCCTAATCTTTGCTAAAAGCACATACCATCTGCCCGTAACTACTGCTTAAATGAATGAACCTGCATACAGTCAGCAATGCATCAACCAAGCCAGTGTGATTAGCCTCTGTGGTGGATGGAATCTGGATAAATCAATAAGACATAAGTGAATGAATTTCAGACATATGTCGTTTTATAATGACTGCATTACATTAACCATTCGTCACTGTCTTTTCACTTGGATTGTCACAGTCACTTGTGTCTTGCTTAAAAGATGTGGTAATGACTTTAGAATAGGGCCTGTCTTCCTGTATGATCAGTCCAGAGGGACTTTGGTGCTGCTTGTAGGTATCACAGAGAGCTGATAACATTAACACTGCTGGAAAGACTGAATGGCAAGAGCTGTATGTAGAGCTTTGCTCAGCTCCTTGCATAATCAATGTATAGTTATTGTCAGCCCTACCTCTTTGATGTCTGGCTCTTTGACCTCTGGTTGGCCACACAGAGGCAGCAAAAATTGGTAAATGGTAAAATTCTGGTCTTGCTGAGTTGGGAGTATAGTTGCATCTGATGAGAGTACATACATCTTCAGAGACTATGGTAGTAAATAAACTTTCTTCCCCAGTGATACTACTTTACCCTATGTTCTTACTCAGGGATATATTAACCTTCTTTCTTAACTATGAAAAGGTATAGTAGTAGAAGGATGAGATGAGAAAACAAAAAGCACTGATACTCGGGATCTCTAGTGCCTTCTACTGAATCATACACCAATAATATCCATTGCATGAAAAAATCCTCAAAAGGCTATCATCAAATGACTGTCTTGGCTGTAACACAACAGTACAGTCTAGGAGGAGAAAAAGTTCTCTTCAGTTCTCCCATGGTGACAGACACCATGATGCAATGTTTAACACCATTTTTTAGAGTTATATTTCTCCTTATGGCAGGACATATACGTTATCATGCCAGCCTCACCCCATCAGGAGCCTAACAGGGCTCATATAAATTTTGGATCCTGGTCTGCCAGCTGCAGCTGCTAGAATCATATTCCAGTTATGAACCCTGTAAGCTTGCTGATGGAAATGGACTAAGACTGCATGATCTGAATCTGTTCCTTTTTCTAGTCAAGAGAAAAATGGTCTAGTCTTGGTCTTTTAACTTACAGAAGCATTCTGGAAAGAAAAAGAGTTAAAAATCCCAATGAACTAGGAGGGAATAAATGCTCTCATAGGTTAGCTGTAAGCTGGAGAGGAGCACTTCTAGAGCTTTCTTTTTGCAAGAGAGAAGGGTAAGAAAGAGCCTGGCACTGAAAATTGGACAAAGATGTGAGAAAAAAGACAAAGGAAGGCTAGTACTTGAGAAAACGTGAGGATGATGCAGCTAGAAGTGGTGGAAAAGGAGGGCAAACAAAAAGGAACAAAGAAGAAAAAAATAAAAAATATGTAAACAGAGAAGAAAAAATAGAAAAAGAGAAATGCAGGCAAGGAGTTGAAATGGGTTGTACAGATGAGAATACAGAAGGAAAGAAATAAACTAAAGGAAGGAAAGCTGAACAAGACCACAAATCCGAAGGGTCACATACATTCTGTTTCTACAGGATGATGCTCCATCAGTACTGGCAAGATTGCATGATGGAGAAGACATCTCAAAGGTCTGTACATTCACAGGGTACAAGAGCAACAAGTAAACTCCTTGTAACCTCTGAGGTGAAAAAATAAGAAGAAACGCAGAATGTTGGTCCAAAGTTATGACTTTCGAAGCATGTACGCAGATGACTGCCAAAATAATAAATACAACAACAACAACAACAGAGTACAACTAAACTGGCTTGCTTAGTCTTAGTGTTTTATTTCTTTGGTGCATGTTTCTGCAAGATTTAAAACTTGGCCAACGAAATTTCAACTTAGCTAACTGAAAAATATTCTGAAAAATATAATTTACTGACAATTTTTATTGTGTAAGAATTACTTTTTTTAGTCAGAAGGGCTTAGATAATAATTTCTAACCTTCTGCCTTTATCCAGAATGGATGTTACTGTCTTGACTTGAATGTGTCCTTTGACCTCCACAGTGGCCTTTGCTATGGGAGAGTTCACAGATGAGAGAAGAGACTGACAGCACTCTCACAAATCCATCCAAATCTTGAACTTCAGTGATTCTTTGAACCCGAAACCTTCTTTTGGCATGGACAAGTGTTACTTGTCAGTTTGGCCATGCTTATGACCTATTAAAGGTCTGCTGTCAGAATCTTTTTGAATTCTTCTGCCATTCCTTGTAGCTAGGTTTTATTTCTCTGTGAAGAGGAAATCTTCATGAAGAGACAACAAAGAAAGAACATGAACCTTTGATAACGTTTACATCCTGTGAAATGTTCCCAGGTAATTTTGCAAGTCTGTGGAGGCAGGAGGTTACAAAGTGCTTGTATGTAGCACATACTAAATAGATAATAATTTTAAATTCTTCATGGTTTCAGCAGCTGACTGTTTTTATTTTCCTATGTGTTATTGCAAATATGATCAAGAAATGTTAGAAAATTGCTTAAGAAATAAATAACTACATGAATGAAAGATAAAATAGACCATTTGAGAGGAAAGAGCGAGTCCACCAATGCAAAGAATGTCACCAGTAAGAATAATTTTGAAAGATGGCGGCTGCAGTAAAAATAAACCCTTTAAAACAGTGTGCTGAGGCAGTACTCCAATTCTGGCTCATAAGGAAGTGTGTTACTTATTGAATTATAAGCAACATTCTGTTCAACATCCTGTTTAACGACGGTGTTTTCTCTTTGCACTGCAGAGGAAGGGAACAGAAGCCTTCCAGTAAACAGATGTACGTTCTTCAGATGAATTGCCATTGGTAGACTGTGTTAAAATGTTTTAAGGCATGTATTTCTTTAAAGATAATGTAATAGATTTTTAAATTTTACAATATATATGAAATTGCTGTGGAATTTGAGTTGATGTTGATCACACAGAATGAATATGAGATGTAAAGGCCATCTTAGAAAAACAGAAGGCAAAAGAAAGGGTGTAGATGTGATGGAGAGTTTCGGAGAGGAGAGGTTAAGTAGATGGACTTGGGGCCTTTGCCATCAAACTTTAACTCCTGGGTAAGGAATTGTAAAGAGGCTGGATGCTCAGACATTCCCTATCCCAGGATTACAAACATTAGAGGTTTCAAATTTAAACCATACAGTGCCTGGTGCTTCATACATAGCCCTAGTGACTGTAGAACAAAGAATTCTCTGTCTGGATTGTTTCTTCTTGTTCTTGGGTAGTTTCAGATGATGACATTGATGATTCAGCAAACCTCCTATACAATCAGAAGCAATGCAAACAGAAATAGACATTTAGAACCGTCTCTAAAATGAAAGTTACAATTTTTCTGATAAAATTGCAAGGCAAACAGGGTGGAATTAATTTCAGTGAACATTTAAATATATATTGAAGGTCTCTACTGCCTGGATAGACACCTCAGGTTTTCTTCAGAGTCAGAAAAGAGTAATAGTCACCCCTGGGGTACACTTCATCTCATCCTGTTGTTGACATCTAAAATTAATCACACTCTAGAATTGCCTATATATTTTTGTCACCTCTACAGAAAAATATAACACAGTTAATTCAGAACTGGGTATCTATATTTCAGGCGGCTAAAATTCATTGAAATTAAGTAACCTGCAGCAGCTCTCCTCTTCCAAGAGTCTTCCCACTTTGGGAAGAACGTTAGAGAGAACACTTTCTTTTTCCACAAGATTTAGTAGTGTTTAGAAGCCTTATGTTTATTTGTTCAATATGCAAAGACCTTTAGGACATATACAGCACACTAACTAAATTGTAACTGCTTGAGAACAAAACCCATTTTTTGCTTGATTGGAACAGAAAACCAGAGAAGTCACTGGATCAGAATTAACCTGGGAAAGCAGTTGCTGGAACCAAAGTGTCCCTGCTGTGCCTCAGGAAAGATGAAAGCTTGATAATTCATTGCAATAGGGCTCAAGACTGAGTGAGGTACTTGGATAGCCTTCCAGAAATGCTTAGCAATGGGTTTGTGTCTGTTGGTGCTATTCAACATTGGCCCTGGCAATATGTTACTTTCCCCATTTTTCTACTTCAAAACCAATGTAGTCTGTGTTAGTTCTGTTTTATTCTAATGGAGACATAAATCTTTGTTCTAGCACAACATAGTAAAATGAAGTCTGAGTAACTAAACCTGCTAGGGCAGAAGATTCTACATTTCTATAAAGTGTTCATTCAATTTTGAACAAGCAACATATTTTTTCTCTCAGAATTGACACATGCAATTTTATTTTCAGTGTTTATATATTGTCTGTTCTTTTGGCAAGTAGCCGACAGTGTACAGTAAGCTATTCTATTATGTTCTAGAAAATTTGCCAACTACATACTCAAAGACACAAAAATATTTGGATTAATTAGATGGTATTTTATATTTGACGAGAATTTGTCAGAATGGAGCTGTGAGGCCTTCATTGCAATGGGAACTAAAGTGGTTTCAATTTTCTGTTTTATGTGATGGACAACAGCTGCTCTCTGTAGAACAAGTGCAGTAGGTTAATAACTGGGTCAGTGCTCCATTCATGTCACTGTTTCCTTTCTGAGGGGAAGGACTGTGTAGAAAAAATGACTGCAAATGACAAAACTTGGGGTTTTGTCTTTGCTGTTTTAGAATGAGTGTTCAGTAGATCTGTTTCAGATTTTCTAATTGACATGCCTACAAACTTCCCTAAAGTTATCTATTTCTCAATTATTATAAACTGTAATAACAGCTCTATTGATCAGTAAATGCCTTCAAGGCATAGTCTCATTGATATTAAATTATGAAACAAGAGAGGTGGGTGAATCATATTTCTGGAACATAAAATGCGAATTCTTTTGAAGATCCATAAAGATGTAGAATCTAATTCAGTTCTTCATTGCTATATTTTCACTTCAAAGTCCAATAGTAGCAAACTTAGCTTTTCCCCAGAGCATGCAGGTCTAACATTGAGGATGTAGAGGAAACAGACCTGAGGCAGAAGAAAGTGCTACTTTCAAACAGTTTCAATAGAAGTGCTGCAGTTTAATGTAAGTACCCACGTGTGACTGGCTCTTTCATATCACGATTGTGTGGAGATGCAGCAAGTTTCAAAGTCTGGTTTGTTCTCACAATATACAAGAATTCCTTTTTCACAGTGCGTTGGCTAACCTGTGTTCATCTGCAAGGTCTCAGGTTTATTGAATTATGCAGGTTCTTTGAAGTTCATTTTTTAGTCTTACCTCTTAATAGTCTTAACATTTCTTCAAACATGCTGTAGTATCACAGACACTGGTTTTTTTTTAATGTCAAAATCTGGGTTTTTTTTGTGCCAGTGCAGTTCAGTATCTAGACCCTAGCCCATTGTGGAGTTGCAAAAGAAGTGGCCTATATTCTTCTGTCTAGCAAAATTTTAATAAAAATGAAGATATGAAAGACACAAAATATCCTATATAAAGTGAAGGAAAGCACTTTAAAGCATAGGGATCTTGGAAAAAGACAGAGAAGGGAAAGGGCTAAGTGAGAAAACAATTTTTACACAGCAAGATTGTGTTGAAGACAATAAAGGAAATGTCAAAAAACAAATGTAGGTTCCAGCTGTTTCAGAGGAGAAGATTGAGAAGACAGAAGAAGAGTCTGTCTCTCTTAAGTTTTCTACTTGAGGAAAATAAACCATATGGTCCACATTCATCCATTCTGCTGCAGTTCACAGCCTGTTGGGGTGTTATTTTTGATGGGAACAGCCTCTGGAGTGAACTGTTGAGAATTATGGAATAATTCCACAGTTAATAAAGGAAGATTTGTTGCCTTCCTGGGGCCCAGGTAAGAGACATTACCAAGAAGCTCCCCAGACTGGTAAGGCCCACTGATTATTACAGAGTTTGTGACTCTGTATAAGGACATGTATTAGGAAAAGCCTATGGAAGGAGCATGTGTGTCAAAGCTCCCTATGCTTCATGTTTACAGGAACACACGTCAGAAGAAGCACTATTACAGTAGTGATATTTTGCAAGTACAGAAACATAGTAACTTGAAGCTCTAAAGTGAATGTCTATAAGTAAAGAGTTCTTTCAGTACCTATTTGATTTTGCTAACCTTGACCTTCACCATGCACACCTGCTCCTGCTTTTCCACATTGTAAGCTCGTAAGACCACCACTAATAAGGAAATACATTTAATTTCCTGCTTTATGATTTCATTGTGATATGGCTAATAGAATTCTTTTCCCAGTCTCTTATGAAAAAAGCTAAACAATTTTCTAATTTTTATCCTAATCTAACTCTTAAAACTGTGTACTGCTTTGTACAGTCAATGAGTAATCTGTTTTGGTTGAGTGGAACTAGCAATCTATTTGTGCTATCTCAGAATTACAGAATATGCTGAGTTGGAAGGGTCCCACAAGGATCATCCAGTCCAACTCCTGGCCCTGCACAGAACATCCCCAAGGGTCACACCATGTCCCTGAGAATATTGTCCAAATGCTTCTTGAACTCTGGCAGGCTAGTTCTGTGATCACTTCTCTGGGGAACCTGTTCCAGTGACCAACCACTCTCTGGGTGAAGAACCTTTTACTAATATCCAACCTAAATCTCCCCTGACACAACTTCAGGCCATTCCGTGAGGTCCTGCTGCTGATCATCACAAAGAGATCAATGCCTGCCCCTCCTCTCCCCTCATGAGGAAGCTGTAGCTGCAATGAGGTTTCCCCTCAGTCTCCTCTTCTCCAGACTGAGCAGACCAAGTGTCCTCAGTCACTCCTCACACGGCTTCCCGTCAAGGCCTTTCACCATTTTCATTGCCCTCCTTTGGCCACTCTCTCATACCTTTATATCTTTCTTATATTATGGCACCCAAAACTGGCCAGAATATTCGGAGTGAGACCACACTAGTGTAGAGTAGGGCTAGACAATCACCTCCCCCATCCAGCTAGCAAATGATGGGAAGTGGCTCAGTGAGCTATTCTGGTACTTTCCTCAGTGCCCTTGAGTGGATCCCAACAGACCCAAAAGATTTATATGTGTCTCAGTGGTGTAGCATGTTACTGACCATTTTTCCTTGGATTATGGGTGGTTCACTCTGCTCTCTGTCTCTGTCTTCCAGCTCAATATAATTCCCTTTGTTCTACTCAGTTTTATTTCTGAAATCAAAAATTAGCTCAATTTATGAAGAAAAGAAAAAAGAAAATTTAATGGTCTTCATTTTGGTATAGTGAAGGCCCTATAGCATTTCGGGTACATTTACAATGTCTATTCAGCTGCATCACATTTGTACTGTGACTCAGGAAAAATAAACTGCCTTCCAAGCCCTAAGGACAAAAATATTTACAGACAACTAGAAGCCATTGTAGCTTAGCACTCGTGGCTAGAACAATTCAAACAAATATGGAACAGCTTTTCCATAGCACTGTTTATTATTCTGTGATGGAGAATAGTAATCTATACAGATGGATTCTGACATAAGGACACATGAATAGTATCACATAATGTATGACATAAAGAAAGAGTGCCCTGTGAGACATGGAGGGAGGAATTTAGAGTGAGAGAGAAAAATGGAAAATATAGACAGATTCTTTGCAATAACTTATGGCTTGATTGAATGTACTCTGAAACAAGTAACTGGAATTTTTCTGAGCTGTTGATACATTTTGTGATCCTTTCTAGCAGTTCCTTTCCTAGAATGGGTTGAAGGCTTTGTTTAGGTTATTAATTTCTTGTGTGAAGGTTTGCACTGTGCTTGGGAAGAGGATTTGTTTCTAGTCACTATTAGAGTTGCATCAGTATATGGATATTGGGGGTTTATTACTCTTGGCCTCTTGTCTCACTGGTTGCTGATCTCTCTCCCGCCCTTAGGATCAGAACTGGATGGCCATAGCCATTCCAGATATAACCTCAAGCATCTAACCACAGTGCTAAGTATGGGAACAATGCTCCCCATCATTTCTCTGTAATCAGACTCATTTAACTGGAGCAATCCCTGGTAATCTGGAACATAGCAATGTAGTGAACAATTCTCTCCATCCTCTTATGCCTACAATTCACAAAGTTCCACATATCTTCTCAGTTTCAAGATTCCCTAGACCTCACAAATTGTCCGTGCATCAGTCAGCTTATTTAGTACTCCTCCACCAGACTTTAAAGGCAGGTCTTGCACTTACTTCTGTAGAGGAAAACCAGTTCCATGAGAGCCTGGCTGGATTTCCTCCAGCAGATCTCTCATTTAAGAGTGAGCCAGCAGCCTAGGCTGGCTGCACACCGTGCAAGAGCAATGGCATATGCTTAGAAATAAATATTTCAGCCTCAACTCTTTTCACCAGCAAGGAACGGCTTTGGTCCGGCTAAAGTATTGACTAAACTTGTGTTGACCTAAATGATTTGTTTCAGCAGAGCAAAACACTTGAAGTAAATAAGAAATATATTTTGGTACAGCATTTAATAACATTGTAATTAATATTTCAGTGATTCAAAGTTTATTTCAAAGTTATTCATAAATATTTTATAAAAGCAAAAGATGAAAATTGTTTCACTCAGGCTGAAAGACACGTTTCAATTAGAAATAACATCCTTTTCCTGACCGTGTGCTCATGCAAGGTATATGCAGTAGAGATGGTTGCAGAATGAGGGACTGGCCTCTAAAAATGAAAATGTGAAACAAAAGGTAAGAATAATTAGAAAATGCAGTTCTGGCACATTTTACATTTTTGTTGTGGCAATTTGCCAGCTTCACAACATACGGTTGTGTCTGGATTACTTTTTCCATAGACACCACATCAGTGTCATGGTGAATTGCAGTGATTTGCTCTCCCACCCTAGTGTGGGCAAGTGAGCAGACCACAAGAATTAGAAAGGTCCTTAACTCAGCACATAAGGAATGAACATAACAGTGTTACATCCACTTGGCAAGTATTTCTTGGTCATATAAGAAAAGCGGAAAGCCTGTTTAGCCGCAGGGAGGAATTTTGAACCATTTTATTTGGTGACTCTTCACATTCATTTGATTTGCCCAGGTTCACTTTTTCTTGTGGGAATTTCATTCTTCCTGGAACATCTTTTCTCTAAAAGTTACCTGCTGCCACCCAGGTTGTATGAGAATACCCACAATACAGCCAGCCATCACAGAACTACAGCCACATATTTGTTAAGGTCTCTCTACCTTTTACTCAACGTATTTCTCGTACAGAGCATCTGAAGTTCAGACTTTCCTTATCATTTTCTGAAAGCCTCCTGGTGTCCTTTCTGCAGAGAGCCTTGTTTGCAGTGTGTTTGCTGTCTCCTTCAGCATTATCACTGTAGATTTTACTTACAAGTACTGGTATTTTTTCCTCCTTACAGAATGTAGTGTCCACATTTTCAAAACGCTGTTCCCCTAGTGCATATGGAAGATACCATCATATGCCAGTAAAGCATTTTTAATTGTTACAGTTCATAGTCATGAAAACAAAAAACAAAAAGCAAAACAAACAAACAAACAACAGCCCCCCCACAAAAACCCCCCAAAAAACCAAAAAGAGAAACTTGTACTTTTCTGATCTTCTTGAAAGGGAACACCTCCATAAGCAGCCACCTTGAATTCTAGTATCCATTTCAAACATAATATTTACACATGACAATATGGATGCTAAAAGAAATATTTCTGCTAAAAAGTTAGTTTCTACTGTTGCTTTTTATTATTATTTTAGGTTGCAATTTTTATTTCATGCAATAATTTTTTCATACCTCAAGTCAACATAAACATTCTAAAAATCTTTCTGATTGGAAGTTCATTGACTGGACAATGCAGAAAATCTGATTAAGTCTTCTGTGTTCTACACACATTTAACTAGAATATAATGAATTTGGAAGGCGTGGAGGCATAAAGCAAATAAGATCCATCTTTGACTGTAAAAAAATTGGGCTATCTTCTCATTACAGTATGAAGAATGAGATACACAGTTTTATCACAACATCATATTCTGGAGTTGGTCATGACAACAATTCAGAATTATTTTAATTATTACAAATTATGTCAGCAAACATGTAAGCTGAAAATGCTTAAGTTTGTAAGAAACTGAGCTGTTGATTTTATTAGTAGTGTTTGTTGCTAGGAGAGAAGCTTTTAAAGCTGCTTGCAGCGTTAATTGCACATTTCTTTCCTGTCTTGCAGAGAATGATATAAAATCACTGATGTGTTTGCTTTAGTTTCCAAAAGCTAATGTAAGGGAATAAAATTCACTTAGCATGAAGTCAATCTTGCTACTGTAAAACATTTTTAATGTTAAAACATCATGATACATTTCTTCTGCATAAGAACAAAAATGTAAAGGGAAGTGTGGAAGAAAACCAGACCCATTTAAATCCTGTCATGGTTTAAAAAAAAAACCAAAGTTTTGTCTCCTGAAAAGGCTTTTACAACTTCCTTTAAGCACGGCTTCCGATAGATCTGGGAAGCCCAGAGATTGGCTGGCTCTGTTACAAGCACTCTGTGTGACCACTTACGTGTTAGAATGGCTTTGGCAAACCTACATTTTAAGAGCAAGGAAGCCAAACTCTTTTTTCGTTTCCGGCCACGGAAAAGGTAACGGGAGGTCGGGAGGGCCCACGGGACCGTCTGGGCCCACTCGGCCCGGAGCTGGCCGGGCAGGGGGAGGGGAAGCGCCCCCCTTCCCCCTGCCTCCTCCCTCAAGGCAGCGTCGCTGCTGCTCCGGGCTGCTTTTGCTCCCCCTCCTTGCCTGAGGGAGAGAGGAATGCAGCTTCACAGGGCCGGCCTGGGCTCTGCCGCCGCCGCCATGGCTGCTGCCGCCGCCCTCTCTTAAGAGAGGGAGTGTTGCTCTGGC
>WEKY01056132.1:793247-844389 GCA_013390045.1 Picathartes gymnocephalus | reverse complement strand
GTAATTTAAAAATCTATTTCATTCATTGCCATGAAACTTCTGTTGGGTGTGGTAGAGTGAGAAATATGTCCCTTTAATAGGCTTTCTAGATGTGCCAGGCATTTGTTACTGCTGAAAAAGTATTGCAAAAGATCTTTCTTCAGTAATTTTCACTTTCAAAATGGGTGTATTTAACATTTCTGTGTGGATGCCTAACACACAAAGCAGACAAAATCACTGGTCATTGCTAAAAGTAGAGGACAGCATCTACCAGACCAACATCTGTAAAAAGTGAGTAGATAACTACACAGTGATCTATGTATTGGATCTAATTGTAATTATGTTATAAAATACTTATGTTTTTCTTTCTACAAAACTGGTACCCATCACTGTAGCCTACTGCTCAGCTTTTGTTGCTTGGTAAAAGACTGAAGCTCCTGGGAATCCCTAAACTTAAGTGGGCAACAGCCCAAGGGTTTCCAGTTTCCTGACAAATGGAGTACTCGAGTATGAGTACTTGTACTCCAAATGGAGTACAAATGTTGCCAGGTCACTCCCTCAGCATAATACTCAACAAGATTCAGGGATAGAAAAAGCTTTATTCTAATTATTTCGGAAATGGTTGCAACACGCAGACTTGCACTAATAGAAACAGTTGAAAAAGAAAATTATTAGATAATTTGTCTTGTATTTCTTCCTCCAGATCTTTATCTATTGCAGCATTCCAGCCATTTTGTGAGGCTGTCTCTGGTGGTCTTGCAGTTATGAGACCTTTCTGGATCCTTAGGGAGACCATCCTTCCCACAAAAATTGAGAAAGGATAATGAGGGGTATCCAAGGTCTAAATTACTCTTCTGTTTCTCATACTGATCTCCCCCCTCACTGTTCACTTAACCCTTGTAAGATGTTATATTCCTGTTTACCAGATATGCTCCAATGAGCCCTTTTGGCCATACTGGGATATAAATTTATTGGACTGATACAGAACTGCAAAGTGCATTCCTGTAGGATGCTTACATTGTACATCTGTGCTTGCCTAGCTTCTCTTGTTGCAAATTCCTTGGGGAAAATAAAAAAAAAAGAAGCAGGAGTGTTTTTCAAGGTATATTGCATTTAAATATTTTTAATTACTGCATTAGGCACCTGGCGTTCATGTTGCTATAAGGTTCATAAAAATAATCTAATATGGTATTATTGGTGGCATATAAAGTGAGTAGCAACACTATAGTCCTTTCTAGATAGTTTTAGGAGATTTTATGGTGTCTTTTTCAGAGGTAACAACATTCACACTTTGTCTGAGGAAGCCATGGTCATGAAATAAATATGAACACTGTAATAGGTTTGTAAGAAAGACAAATGTTTACATGGTTACTGAGAATGTTCATAGTTACAGGGGTAGAATATCATTTTAGTGTTACATTTTCCAGACTAACCATTAAATGGCAGAAGGTTTCAATGTCCTATGCACAAATGGGACATATCTTCTTATCCACCTCTGTCTAAGTTGTTTTCCTGTCACACACTGACAGATCCATCTCGATGCATTAAACAGATGGAGTCAAAATGTCATTCCCATGAGAACAGTAAATCTCCATTAAACACCAACTACACCTTAATGGGTGAAAAGAAACACATTCTTGGACAATAAGTAGTTCTCTGGGGCTTCCGAAGGTTAGGACTTTTTAGTAGGCAGCAGAAGTATTTGGAGATACACATTTCATTACCCTTGTTTGGTCTCCTTTTCCTGATCAAATTACTGTAGGAGTCCTGACATACTTTTGCTCATACAGCATGTTAGACTACACCCATCATGAAGATATTTCATCTTCCTCTGAAGCATCAAAAAGAGATCAATGACAGAGGCCAGATAGAAAACATAACGTTTGATCTCAGAGAAGAAATTGAGAGTGATCTTTTAATAAAAAGTCTGTATTTTTGTTCATGTTGTTTACCCTTCTATATAGGAATATGTCTTTTAGGATTAGAGATGTTGAAGATGAAAAGATTTTTGTGAAATACTCCTGCTCTCCTTCAGCAGACGTACTTCAGTTAAATATGTATCATGTGCTCTGTTAATATGAATATTATTTTTTAATATGGAGACAAAATGTCACTAAAGTAGAGCACACATATAGTCTTAATGGAGAGAGATATCTTTTTCTTCTTTGAGGTAAAGGATGCTTTATCTTTGAAGTAGCTTTTTTTTCCAAAATATAGTCCATGCTAATGAGGCAGCTTTCATGTCAACAAATCTACTGTGTACAAGAGCACCAGGAACTGCAAAACAAACTGAAATTAAACCAAAGCAACAATAAAAATACCCCAGAATTGAAAAGTGAGGGGTAAAAACCCCCTAGTATCTTTATGCATTGCTGACAGAGTTGCTGATGATAAACATCAAAATCATCATTTGTAGCTCTTTTAAAAGCATAAGGTGAATTCTGCTGTAGTGTATTCCTTGTAATTCAGTAACATGTATTTGCAATTTGAAAACTAAAGGTTAGTTTAAATTGTTAAGGTATTTTTATCAAAATTGTAGCAATAATTGAGTATTAATAGGAATGAAGAACATTTCATATTGGATAGGCATGTAATCTAGAGCAGTATCAGCATCCAAAGGGAAAAGCAAAAATAGTAATCTTGCTATATGTGATGTGTTTATTTGTTTAATTTTTTTTTTCCTGACAGGTTCCCTTGAAAGTGATTCTCACCACTGGGAAATCATGGGGGTGTATGACAGAATTGCAGGAGATGTAAAGCAGTCATCGGGGATGTTATTCAGTACCCAAACACCTCATTGGCCTGCGCTGATTCCTCGCTGAATCACTAGGCAACAGCGCTGCTGGATCTTTCATAAGCACCTAATACTCTGCATGTGAATTTTTTTACTTCATTTTGTCTGTAGCCCTAGGCAACAGCAGTGAGATAAAACTGGTTTTTACCAGTTCATTGTGTTTCCTTTAGCCAAGGTATCCAGCGGGGAGCTGCTTTTGTTCACAGCTAAATTACTACATGTAAGAAATGAAACAAGACAGTATTAACCCTTTGGGAACATCACAAATATATTTGAGTTACATGGATGTTTAGACTTTAATGTTATATATTTTGTGAAGTGCTTGTGTAAAAATTCTTATAAGCTCGCAGTATTTGAACCGTGTCAGATGCTTAACTGTTGTGTTCAGCTTATTTTGTATTTTGTGAGTAGAACATAGCTGCTTGGTGTTCATCACCTATTAAATGTCCCATTCCTCAGACTTAGAAAAAGAGTTAATGAACTTAATTTTTATCTAGAATTTTGGAGCAAAACAGATAAACAAAACTAGCAGCCTAAATGTATTAAAAATAAGGATATTGTTGTCCATTCAATTAATTTCAAACTGAATTTGCACTGTAGCCTTAGTATACTTCAGAGGAAGCATTACAGTTTTGCCTAATCTATTATTTTATTACTGATATAATGCAAAATACTGTTTAGATAAATTTTAGAATTCAGCCTTATCCATTTTGGGATTCAGGCTTTTACTTCAATGTTTGGGTTTTTTATTAATTATTTGTTTTTCTGTAGAGTTTATTCTTCAAATGAGATTTGTTTCATAACATTACTGTTTTCTGAATTCTGTTTCTGTGCTTGTGGAATAGGAAATTGTCCTTGAAGTCTACTAATTATTCAGAAGTTGAAGTCAAGCACAAAACTTTTAAGAGTTGTTCAGTGTGTTTCAGCATTAGACATTAAATGATCACAGTAATACAATTTACATTCTAGAACTGTGTGACTGGAAAGACTTTGCAGCATTTTTAATTTGTATAATTAAATAATTTTACTTTGCACTTAAAGCCATTAAACTATTAAACATTGTTTTCTTATGTTGCTTATTAATCATACATAACCTGTCAGCTGAAGTGAGTCAGTAGTTTCTAAAAATTGATTATTATAAAACTGGCATTGATCATGTAAGCAAAGTCAGAACCTTCTGCATATTAATTGGGGTCAGCTCTTTGGCAGGGTGGTCCAGCCTGCACGGCTGTGACACCGTGCCAGGTCCTATGAGCAGAGGCCCTGATCCCACCTCTCCAGCAGAGAGGAAGTTACACAAGTTTTCTTCTGCTTTTGCTACTTTCAAGCCCTCTGTGTTTGCAGTTGCATTGAATAAGTGTGAAATGTTCTGCTGTCTCCTCTCTTTCACTCCTCTTGATCCTCTGGTTTTGGGAGGCCTCTACTAATTAAGCCCTGTTTCTCTAAGGCTACATTGCTAACCTTCCTACTATATGGAGGAAGTAATCATTTTTGGTACATTCCCAGATGACTTACACCTTGTGTATTTTTGTTAGGATGCATACTTTACAATTAGATAGATGGTGTGTTTTTTTCAAGCCCCAAATAGCACTAGGAATACCCTTCAGCCTAACAAAAACCAAAAATACACTTAAGAACAAAAAGAACCTCAATCCACTTGTGTGAATTGCAGAGGTCATCACAGAGAACAAATTTTCAGACACAAACCCTCACAAAAGACTGTCAGTCACAGTTCCCCAGACATGTGCACTTCGTGTAAGTTGGCATACCAGCAGGCAAAGTTAATATTTTATTCTCCTTGTGTCACAGTTTTTTCATGGTTTTAAATTCCCAAAGAGGCAGCTAACAGAAGGAAGAGGGCCAAGCAATAAAGTACCATTTTATCACAGGTGTCTGAGGGCTCATTCTGTGTACTGGTGTGAGGCAGAAGGCAAACTGGCATAATTTTAGAGGATTGTTGCTGACCAAGTCTCTAGACTTGGTGAAATTTGTGTCCCCCCAGTTTGCAGGATACACACCATGAACTTGGGATATCATTCCAGTGCTCCAGATTCTCCAGTCTGAGAAGAAGAAACTGAGAAGCTTTCTCCGCTTGAGAAAGAGTAGTGTTTGCAGTTCATTCCCCAACAAGGTCCTCTGGACAAGGCATCAGTTTTACCACGCTTCTGTGCTGATCTATGTATCATCATAAAATCTGGGCAGTGCAGTTTTTCCAAACCTTAGTCGAGGTCTGAATCTAAAGAGCCATTATAGAGAAGCAAGGCCAGTCCTGACCACAGATTTCCTCCCAAATAAATACAAGTGAAAATACTCAGTATTTGATGACTGCCTCAAATTCCTTTGGGTGGCACAATAATTTCACACCACAAAACTCAAGACACTTATTATAATAAATAACCACCTTGTCAGGTTATTTTAGTTCTGCTTGAAAGGGACTTTAAAACATAGTTAGGCTTGAGTAGGAACAATTATAAGAGCACTTTTTCATCCTTAAAGCTCTTGATTTGATCTCTAAAATTATTCCCTTTTTCTCACAACCAACAAAAAGGAACAGGGAGAGCAAGAAACAAAAACTTCTGTTGGAATTGCAGAGCCCCACAAAATCAACCCCACTGATCAATGAGCATGGGAAATCACAAAATACATGAGCAGAGAGAAATAGCTGGTTGTACTTAGTTTCAGATATCCTTTGAGAGCAGGAGTTTCATTAATTGATTGTCTGAACACAGTAATAGCCCCTTTTGAACTGATTTGTGTCTGGGTTTAATTTCAGGCGTGTCTTTGATGGCCTGAATCTTGCTTTAGATCATCTGTAAATCTCTTTGTTTGCCATGTAAGCTAGTGGGGAAAGAGCACTATTTGAAAATGGTTTTAACTCATTGTCTGTGGGAAATGGAACAGCTCAGCTGTTTGCTGGTGTTTGCATGGGATGGCATGACCAAAACTTCCCTGCTTGCAAATCTTGTAATGTCCACGTACCACTGTGGGACAGCAGGACTCTGATCTTCAATGTCAGTCCAATTTGATAATAACTATAACTCAAACACTGGCCTCAGATTTTATGTGAGCAAGACATTTTAAACACGAGGAAGGAAAAAAAGTCTCAATTTTTGAAAAATAAAAGTAGATTAAGAGACTGAATCTGCTAGAGCACCCAGGACATCATTTGTTCATGTTAATGATTAAGAAAAACCCCTTACAAATAAACTAATTTCATTTTTTGAAAGTCAGCAAAATCTGTTCCTCTCATTTCTTGTTTAATCTGATTTAAAAAGGAGGCCAAAGAACGGGTTCAAGGTTGTATTATAGTTTCTTGATATATTTCCTCGGTGGCCTAAAACACCTTTTCTTGCTTCACCATTAGAAGACCAGACTGGACAAATCGCTGAGTAACCTGGTTTTAATCTCATAGCTCAGCCTACTTTGAGCAGGAGGTTGGACTGGAGACCTCCTGAGGTCCCATCCAACATGAATTTTGGTCCTATGTCATTTCTCAGTTAGACAACAGCAATCACCTGGGTGGAAGACCAACCAGAAATTCCCTTTAAGCATTCTGCTGCACCACATAAAGTATTTAGTGCCATACCAGAAGAAATCCCAGAAATGTTTTGGGATTGCATTCCTCCTTCCCACCTGTGTTGCCTCATTCTGTGCCAGCATTTACTATATTCCCTGGCTCACAGGCCCGCTTTCGGCTGGCATACTTCCTTTTGGTATTAGCACGTTGTCAGAAACATTCAGGGAGTGGAAAGGAATAGTTTTTTCTGCCATTCTGCAATGGTTTTAGTAGAGAGTGCATCTCTGGGTTTAAAATAAGTTTCAGTCGTGCCCTGTCTTTGCCTTGCTGGGAAACATCCCCAGCCTAATAATCAGCTCATCTCTACTGGAGACAACAACCAGTGTCAGCTGGTTCTCTTGAGATATACTTGAAGTGCACTTCTACCACCTGTTTCTGGAAGTCCCCTTTTTGTTATCATGTTGTTATTATCTACTCTAAATCCAGGCAATTTTTTACCCTCTCTGCTTGTGTTTTGAATTGTGGAGGTCCAGCTTTGAGCCAAAGTTGCACATTTTTTGTGCGCTTTTCCCTGTCACCTTCTCCATTCACGGCTAATTAGTTGGACAATTTTAGGCTCTTTCTTCCTCAAGTATTGCTTCTTAACGCTGATAATTTAATCCACTGCCAACCTTTCCCCTGCACTTCATAGATACTGTTATTATTTCTAGTAAAAATCTTGCTATTAATTGTCCACAAGTTAAAAAAAAGAGTTGCTTATATTTTTATCTCTAATCTTTGTACCCTCAGTTTAATTCCCTCTGCTGTTTGGCATGACATTTATGCATTTATGGCATTTTGGAGACTGTTCTCTGGCTAACTATATTTTTACTGTAGTTGTTCATGTCATGATCAATTTTCCCATGCTATCAAAAATTAACTGTAGAAATTCTCTCTGGTTTTCCCCCCTCCTTCATTTTTTGGCAGCTTCATCTGCTGTGTACACTGAATTTCTCACATCTAATTATTCAAAAGTGTCATGCATCAGATTAGAATCCCATTTTCCAATTTGTGTGTTAAGCAGAGAACTGTAGTTACAGGCTCCTGAGAATCAACCTCCATCCTCCCCATGAGTGGCTGCTGCCTGCTACATTGGCTTTCTCTACAGAATTGGCTGAGACAAAATTAAATGTCTCCCTGGGTTACTTGGCCTCCTTGCACTGATCCATTAGTCCACATCCAGCTGAGTCCAGAAATTAGTTAATTGCTGATTTATTCTAAATGTCTTATTTGTATCTGGTTAGGTAAAGAAGACAAGTGTCCTCTGGACTTCTGCCAGAAAATTCTTTTCCCTCTCTTTTTAACTCCAAGCTATGCCCCAGAGCCGGTTCAGGCTGATGATTGACTCCAAAATGCATATGAAAGACACCTATAAGAACTTCATTTCTTCACAATGAATAAATTCTGCAGCAGTTTGAAAGCTGAGCCACCCTACTCGCCTGCCAGCAATCCCCATGTCTGTTTATCTTCTCATCCATTCACTTCAACTGTGATGTTAAATTAAATAAGCTTCCCAGGGAGGTTTGCCTTTAAATATAATGAGCTTTTGTTACACATGAGCTGGGAGAAGTCAACATCTTCCCTTGAGGCCTTTGTAGGTCTCAGATGAGGTTAAAAAGATGTTGTAAATGTTGGACTGTAGTCAAACTCTCTGGCTGCTTCTGGTACTATGGCTTGTGACATATTTGATTTTTCTTTCAGATCTGAATTTTTTTAGTCCTTTCAGTTCTTATACTTGACCTAAACATTAACCTTCTCCTAGCATTATCCATATCCCTTAACATCTTCCATTCCCTGGCAATCAGGTTAATAAACACCTCTTTAATTCATCCTACACGTCCAGTCTGGGCAGACATTTATCATTGCTCCACACACCAAATATTTTTCTGACAATGAGTCATATCTTTCTTTCCTGGGAAACTCTTGAATCCTGTTTATATTGCTTTTGAAGAATTGAAATCTTGCTTAAATCCTTCTAGCCAACAGGTTTATAATTCAAAAGGATTATAACACAATGGAATAATAGTATAAAATCAATATAAAGAAGTGAGGATAGATGCAAAGCTTCACACAAAAGAAAAACCAGTTAGCTACCCAAATGTAGGCAACATATTTCCTAAAATGTAGGGAACAGCTAGTTAGGTATCAATTTCAGGAAAAGACCTGGTGATCTGAAAGTGTTTGTAGAATGATCAAGAATGGTATAAACAATCCCTCCACTCGCTTCAGCCCCAACAAGGTCTCAGTTGAATGCCCTGCCCAATTTTCAGAAGTGCATTTCAGAAAATAGATGGAGCAGCAGGAATCCGTAGGAGAGCAACAAAAGTGATCAGAGCTATAGACAACATCACCTGTGACGAATGGCTGCAAGAATTAAAGTCATTTAACATTAAGAAGACTGAGCAGAAATCTGAAAGGATTCATCCAGTATGAGACGGGCTGTCATAAAGGTGGCAGTGAACTGCTCCATATATCCCCTGGAGTTAGAATGAGAGAAGAGGGGCTTAAGTATCAGCAAGATATACTTAAGGAAGATGTTAAGCAAGTCTTTCAAAAGAACGCTAGTGATAATTGACCATTTGGATGGACTTGAGTGTTCAGATATTTATTACTCTTCATTTCTAGAACAGGATTGACAAATACACGTCACAATATACTCATGCTTCTTTGATCCTTCTTCAGGCCAGGGACAGAGGCTGAGCAGCACATTGGGGTCCTTTCCAAACCTAGTTCTGCCTTCAGAGAACAGCACATACAGCAACAGAGAAGGTGCCATTGGCTCTGCAATGACACCAGCATATCAGACCCTCAGTTTACACCCCCAATGCAAAATGAGGGTGATTCCAGTACAATGTGTGTTACTAGTTCTGAGCAGACCCTGAACTGTGTAAGAGGAAATAAAGGTCCCTGCCATCCCTCTCTTTGAAGCTGGCCCCTGGGAGCAGGAGTAGAAGGCACCACCAGAGATCTTTACCAACCTCAATTATTCTGTGAGTGTACACCAACAGCAGAGGTGAAGTACCCTGCTTTTCTGCTGGGTCATTCCCAGCTAGAATCCCACCTGGTCCAGCTCTGCAGTCTGCCTGGATGACAGTGCCACGTTCTTATTTGCCTCAGAAAAAGTCCATAATGGTGCTTTTTAATCACTGGAGTTTTACTGGTGTGGAAAAACTGGAGTTTTCTGATGAAGTCTGTTTCAACTAGTGCAGGTGGATTTTTCTTCATAGTGAAACAAAATAAATTCTGACCTGCCCTTGATCTTTAAAGGATCTTGATCTTTTGATCAAACAAAAATTACTAGCGTTCAAACTCTCTGGACTTTGTTGTTTCGCTATCTCCCCACACATCTTGCCAGTCACTTGCCAGTGACCGTTTATTGCCTATTCCTTATGGATAATATGTTACAGGAATGACTCCATCAATGTGTTGCTGAGCAAGATTTATTGGTACCTTGGAAATGGGGCATAGCTGATCCAAAAGCTCTGGACAGGGTTGGTGATCACTGAGGCCTGTGACAGAACTCCTCTCCATAATTCTTAAGGAGGCAACTTCAGCTGGGGGAATGGAATCTTGATACAACTTTTATCTCTATCTTTGTACTGACTTGCTCAGCTGGTCGAGGTTTTGACATATTTCCTTACCCACGGTCACCCCTTTTATAGGTAACATGTGAATATATATGTCTATAATGTATACATAACTCTATGGTTGTTTAAACACAGCAATGTACAAATTAGGGTCTTTTCTCTGAAACAACTTACAAGATCAGTAAGTCATAAAAGAGAAAACACTATTCCCATGTTGATTTGCAGACAGCTCCTTAAAGCTGACCAAAGTTTGTATTCATCAGCATTCCATCAAAAATTACTGGATTTCTTTCAAGGTTGGGCAACACCTGAATTTCTTAAAATATTATTTCCACATATCCTAATATGTTTAAGGTACACAGTTTTGACTTCAGAGGTGATTTTTCCCTCTGCTTCAATTTTGAGGAAGATACGCCTCTGCAACCTGCAAGCTCAAATCACAAAATGGGCGTAAATACTCATAGTCCCAAACACTCCTTCTGGCGCATTTAGTAGAGCTCATCACTGTGAGGCATCTATATGTTGATTTTTTCTGACTGAACATTCCCTTCAGAGTTATTGCTGTCAGTTCATTTGGGAGCTTAAAAATAGCAAAACCACGTATCTGTGACTTACTCAAAGGTAAGTGTGAGCATGGATCCTTTGAAAGCCATCAGCACTAGACAGGAACGATGAGGAATGTGTTGGCTTTTGTGTAATAAGTGCACCTTACCCTTGAGGTTGGCCATAAGTGTGTTTGTGTATCTCAGCCCACCCCAGCACCATCCCCCATTTCCTGCTCATGTTCTTGGTGTGTCCACTCCTGCCATGCAGGGAGCAGTGACCTGCTGAGCTGGGCACTTTATCTTGGCTTATCTGTAAGTCCAGCTTGGGTCAAATGAATTCTCACCCCTCTTTTCATCAGCTGCTAGTATGAGGATTACTCAGCCTGACAGGAGCTGGCAGACTGTTGGTGTCACACAGCATTTTTAGAAACAGGTATACACTCAGCACTCCACACAATGCTTCAGACCTGTCCTGTTTGCCAGTCCTCTGAATATCCAAGTAGCCTGCCCAAAATGCGTGCACGGGGAAGTGATTGATTCTGCCCCTCTGGAGTTTAAGTGCCAACTTCTGGGATTCACTTCCTTGTGACTGATATCCATGGCTTTTTTGTTCTAACACTGAGGAGGCTGTTCCTTCCTTCAAAAGGCAGTCAGAGCAATGGATATTGCTGCTGCTCCTGTCCTTTTATCTACAAAGTGTTGGAAACCTTTCTCCCTGAAAGGCTTTCAACATCCAGCACCCACAGGAATGGACAAATCACCAGATTACAGGATGTTCTGCAAAGGAACTTTCTGTGCTCCCTCTTGGGGCTAGCCATTGCATTTGAACTAAACAATATCTGCTGTGAGAAAGAGAGAGAGAAAAAAGAAAAAAAAAAAAAAACCCATGACAGTCCAGCCTCCAAGTTACTGCATCCCACAGAAAAGCCTGGACTCTGTCTCTGGTCTTCAATCCAGATAATGCTTTATGTTCATATTTCTGAATATGTCTTTGCCCACAGGTACACCCCAGTGAAATTCCTGCCTTTTGCCCTTGGGCTGGAAGGCTTTCCACTTTTTTCATCACTCCTGCATTATGGATCCTCCATGTCCTTCTTCATGTTCCACACTGGTGGTACAGAGCCAGGAATGTGCTTTCTTGATAGGCAAAATGCTTGGCATTTACAATTTAAATGTCTAACTCTGGTAGCGCTTCCGGAAATAAGAAGTAAGTAGGAACTAAATGGCTTTCTTTAATTAAAACATTTTGCCAGGAAAATAACACGGATAGGTACTTCACTTCCATGTCCCAGTGAACTGACCAAGGGTTACTATATTGAATTTTGACAAATTTGAATTTTGGCCTCCACACCCCTGACCAGAACTCACTCTCGGCGCAGTTTGGGTGGCTCAGTGGTGGTGGAACAGCCGAGAGCACAGCATGAGCTGCAGGAGCCACTTGGGAACATGACTGCTCCAGGGAATGTCCTGTGGGAAGCTCTGCGCTGTTAGTGCCCTGCTGTAACATCTCCTATGGACTCACAGACACAGAGGGATTCTTCTGAAGACCCACTCTGTGGTCTTCCCTGAAGTAAAGAGGTGAAGAGGGGCAAAGATGCTGTGGCCCATCTCTTAAAATGCATGCAATGGGCAGAGGTGACCCCACCATGTGTTTGAGAGCTGCCTGCTGAGGATGTTTGCAGCTGCAGCCACGCTGGGTTACAGCATCTTTTTCCGAAGCAAGAGCCACCAGTGAAAGTGGCTTGAACTTGTCAGCTCTGCAGCATGAGAATCACACAACCTTTATTAAACTCATTAGCTATAGAACGAATGTAAAGAGATTTGTGTGACCTCTAATTTAGTGGAAAGGGAACAAAGAAAAAAGCTTAAACATTGTTCCTTACCTCGACCTGGTGTTTCACCTAACAAAGATTTTCTACAATTCCAGACAGCACAGCGAGCAAAGCTCTCTGGGCAGCCACCTGAGCACTTGGAGAATGAGCTCTACAGCCTCCAATTCTGTGTAGCTGTTTACGTACAGGGAGTATCAGTTTATCGCTCATCAGTGGTAAAATAATTCTTCAGTTTAAACACATAACTCCTAAAAATAGTTTTCTGAGAATATTTTTGAGTACAGGAAGGAAAATAAGACACAGATACATTATTCTATACTGGCATGCTCCAAGTGTAGTAAGTTCACAGCTCTTACCCATCTGACATGGCCTTTTGTAGGGCCTGAGCTTCTGTGCTGTTTTCCCTTAAGACTTCTTTACATATGCAAAAAATACTGAAAATCTATGCAGAAGCTCTGGTGACAAATCCTTTGAGACTATGACATGATGAAGGAACAAGCCATCTCAATGAATAATTTTGCAGTTTATTAGCATAGTGAAGTGTTTTGATTACTTTTGCTTAAGTGAATGACAAAGGAACCCTTTTACCATGTACCCTGCTCATTTCACTATTATTTGTCCTATTGAAAGCTATCTTTTTTTTCAATTACGCATAGGCATAGCACATTCTTAGGACCAGAGGTGTTATGACACTGATATTAATTAAAAGGCTACTATAGAAATAATAGATAATCATGTGATTGAGCTGTGCACATCAGATGTTCAGAGTGTAGGAAAACAAACAATTCCAGAGGGGGAAAGGATATTTATGTTTTAGCCTTCCTAACTTGCAAGTGCTCGAGGTATCTGTGTGACTTGTTCATGTTTGCCATGCAAACAGAACATATAATAAACCTTAATGACTCAGCATGAGAGTAAGGAAGAAGACAGCAATATTTCTTACCTCTCCAGCTTGTTAACTCTCCCAGAGCTCTGCTCACAGCCTGGCTGGGCTCACTTCAAACCTCCTGAACACAGGCTCTCTCAAATGATAGTAGATCCCCATGTTTAGCCAGCTGAATCATGTCCTTTGTGTTTCTAGAGGGCATTGCTGTTCATATCAAAATCTATTGTGTTTCTGTTAGAAGGAGTGTGAAAAAAACAGCATCTGCCTTCACTAAATGCACTATTTCTGCAAGTCACAGGGAGGGAATCTTGTCAGGCTGCCCAAAATCTCAAATACTGGTTCTAAACACTGCAATAGAGCTGAAGCATGAAGGGGAATTTTAGTTCTCTCCACGGCCAGACTGAAGGAGGTGGTGCGTGCTAATCCTAGGTGTATTAATTGACATTTAGGAGACTACTACTGCAATGATAAAAAGTTCAGATGTAGCATCAGTGAGAAACATCTCACCCTTGTGAAAATTTAATAGACTATCATGGATATTTTCTGCAGTTTAATGTACCCAAGTGTCAGTCATATAGTTTTGGGAACAAAACTGGAAAGTTTTCACACTATTGTATTTGTAGAAACTAGTTGTCAGTTTGATTTTGATTTCTCTCTTTTCCTACTTTTTTCCCTTCTTTTTTTTTTTTTTTTTGTTTGCTCACCCTTTTTTCAGTTCCCCACCTTTCCCAGGACACTGATGTCCTGTCTAACATTATCTGAAACAGAATCTGATAAACAGAGCTACCTTTTTTCTTCTGTGCATTAACCCCTACAAAACTTAATGGGAATGAAGGTAGGGATAGGTGAGCATAATTCTCCCTGTCCATTTGAATTCCATTCACCACATTCGGCAATGCAAAAGGAGGATCTCCAGTTGGGTTCTTTCTCACAGTGCACTCAGTGGAAGAGGTGGGTGTATAATATACCCTCTTAAGAAAAAAAAAGGGGTATCTTCATTACAGAAACATATATATATAAGTTTTTATATTAATTGACATACATATGGGTTAATAATAATGTTTTAGACTTCATTCTTGCATTAGAGAACAGAATGCTAATGTCTGCAACGTGAGGCAGAATCACAGTATGGTTTTTTCCCTGTGGTTAACCTTGAAGTTATTTTAGGTGACATTTTTCTGGATGTGCTGCACTGAAATGAAAGAAAGAGCTGCGTCTCTGTCATGCCCTTGTGTCTGTGTGTATCCACAAGGGGAGGCGCTCGCAGTGGCAACTGCAGAGCAGGGTGGGTGCCCTGGGAGGGCGCCCCCTAGGCTTTGGCTTCTCCCATAGAAGTCCAAGGACCAGTGGCTGGTTACCCCAGTTCACTCCCCCTGTTTGCCTTGTATGGCCATGTTCCAAGTTCTCTAACCCCACTGGGCTTGGCTGCTACTCCTCCCAGTTTGCCTTGTGAGGTTAAGGTCCAGCAAGTTCCCCATTCTTTATATCCTCATTGTTTTGCTCCCCTGTTTGTCTTCTCTAGCCACTTTCCCCATTGGTTTATATGCTTGTCCTCCCCCTTACCCTCCTTGATTATTGGTCCCCATTGCCAGACCCTGCCCCTTTTGTTCCCCTATTTAAACCCCGGTCCCTCTACTTTCCTGGTTCCTCGTCCCTGCCCTTTCCAGCGTGTCGGTGGGTGTTGCGGTCCGCCGCTGTGTAGGCATCGACCTCCGCAGCGAATAAACCCCGCTGGGAACCCATATGAAGATCCCTCCTGCCTCTGTAGCCTTATTTCCGTCGGCTGTGCGTGCGAGTGAGGTGTGCCTTCTCCGCCCCAGCTGGAGCGCCTTCCCTTCCCCTGCGAGATGCTTGCAGGGAGGTTGCGGTGCCGAGCAGCCGGCGCCCGCGCCGCAACAGAGCAGTGCAGACATGGCCCTGCAGACACAGGCCTGCATTCAGCTTTCAGAGGCGTGGCACAAAGTCTCCTGGGTTTGGAGCCTCTCACCCACCTTCTGGGCTGGAGTTAAAATTCAGCTCTTCGTGCAGTTTTGACATTCAGCGTGAGGTCATTATTCAAGGCGCAGGGCTTTTGTCAGACCAAAGCAATCCAAACCCTACAAACATCTCTTGGATTTCTCAGCTCCTTTGTCCATGGAAAAAGAGAAAAAGGAAATCTGTATCTGAAGAGAGCATCCAATCCTAAATTCATTTCCTGGGGTGATCTTTTTGGGTTTGAAGGCTTGACTTTCCCCTTCTAATGACTTTCTAACAGGTTTGAGACACTTTGTGCTTTAAGAGCAGGAGGAGAAACGCGATGCTGGTGGGACTGGAGGCTTCTTCACCTTCCACGCTTGGCAAAGGACAAGAACAGTATCTGTAACCATTTACTCATCCCTCCCTCAAACATTCTTTGATGTTTTGATAATTCCCAAAGTGGGAGAAAGATCCATCCTTTCTGCTTGGGGGGTTCTGAATCCTCTTCCCCTTGATGCTCTGCCCAAGTATCTTCCTAGTGCACATTACTTAGAGGTTTTTTTAATGGTCCACTGACTTCTAGCATTTCTTTCGCTTCTTTAAAGTGTTCCTAAAGAAGTCACAACCTGTAAGACTTAAGCTTTATTTTTTAATTTTTTTTTTTTTATTTCCACAAAGGAAAAAACACAAAAAATTAATCTTGGAAGCCAGTCTCATCATAGAGATCAGTCTCTCCTGTTGAGAAACAAGGTCTCTTCAGCTTAGAAGGATGTAGGAGCTTCCTGTTTTACAAGTAAGTCCAGCAGATGTAAATCAAAGTGGCCTCTAAACAACAGAATTGAAAAACTGATGCTGATTTTTAATGGCTATTATTCTGGGTTGCTGAAAGATAAAATATGAATGACAATATAAAACAAATAAAGAGGGGTGAAAGGTAATTCAGTTCGCTGTAGTGTTCCTTTCTTTCATTCCACTTCTTCCTCTGCAGAGAAACACAAAGCAGCTGTTTATTCTTTTCCTACTCTATCAGTTCTTTCCTGTCTAGGTAAAAAAAATCTAAGTAATTAGACTATAATATAAGTACTGGTGGTGAGCAATTGATTTTCACACTTCTCTCTAGTAGATGGTGCAGATAACCAGTCCAGCTGGAGCACAGTAATGACCACCTGAGTTTTTACAAGTAATTTGTCTTTACTGCAGCATCAAACCTTTCATTTTTTCACAACCAGGAACATAGTTCCCTGGTAAGGCTTTAAGCTTTGCTAACTGAATGCAACCATTTACCTTTAAAGCCCCAATGAATATCTGCTGAAAAAAATGATAGTTTGTCCTTCAGCTCCCCTGAGTCCTCAGGTGCAATTAAGTTTCTCTACAGAGGCATCACGTTAGGATTTATCTCCTTAGGTGTTTCTAGGATAGACATCTACTGCTGAGTAGTCTAGACATGTCTTGGACTGGTCATTAATGGAGAGAAATGAGCGCTTTTTGGAGCATGATTCACTTGACCCTGCTTTTGATGTCCAGATGAATAGATTCATCTTTCTACAATGCTCATTCCTATTCTGTTATAACAGACATAAGGTGCTGAATTTACTTTATTGACTTTGCAAATGCAGTCAAGCGTGGAGAAGAATGAAAACCTACCATGAAGGAATTAACAGGCTGATTTCCTGACAAATTTGGCCAGTAGTGTTGTAGATAGCTGCAATAAAAATAATCTTTGGGACAGGACACCCTCACCTTCACCCTCATGAGGATTTCCTACTTATTAAAATGGAAGAGGTGGTACCTGTGGTACTTAGGTTTGTGTAACAGAGGCTGGTGGGGGGTGTCATGAACCGGGGAGATACTTAAGGGAGTCAAGAGAAAAATGCAGCAGAATGCTCCATGGAAGACTTGAGAGATGAAGGAAACTTCAAGTTGACTCCTTCACACCCTCAGGAGCACTCCAAGCAGATTCTGGCAACAGCTGAGCAGACGTGCCTCTTGGCAAAAGGTGGGCCAGCATGGATGAATGGATGGGTGGGTGGATGGATGGATGGATGGAGGGAGGGAGGGAGGGAGAGAGGGAGAGATGTAGATAGCTGGATAGATAAGTAGACAGATGGAATATTTTGCAGCTGTTTGGCCAAGATAAAAGTAGTTTTGTGGGCTGATGTGCTCAGCTGGTAGGCCTGGGGTCCTCCCTGCCTGGTTCCAGCATCTACTTTCTTCCTTTCTTTGTGAGAGCACAAGGCCCCTGATGGGAGGCCATGGTTATGGCAGAGGGGACAGCTTGGTGTGGGCCTGTGCTGCTGCTTTGCTTTGGCTTTTTAGGAGGCATTAAGGTGTCTGTAGATGCTGGTTGTGCTGGGAGCAACAGGGAGAGGGATCATGAGGTCCTGTCTCATCCAGGGCATTGTAAGTGCCTGGGAGCACATGGCATGGAGGCAGAGTCCTTGTCTCCATGAATTCTAATTTTTTTGTCTGAAGCAATTCACCATGAAGGATGAAAGAGGCCAGGACAGGGATGTGTGGCCAGTTAGTGGAGAGTCTGAGCCCAATTAGCAGTTAATTGAGGTGCTTTAAGGCACACAGCACACCCACACTACAGCAGCTTCTAAAACCAACTCAGCTTTTGTTGCCACTTTTCTGTTATTTCACTAACACAGTTTTAAGGGTGGAGGTGTTTTTTGGCTAGCTCTGATGTAAAATAAAGCTTGTGCACATGCATGAATTTTCTGCTGTTCTCCCCCCAGGCTGTCCCGAATCCCAGAACACGTTGCTATCAGTCCCAGAAGGTGTTTTGTGTTCACCTCCTCCGAGTGAGATACTGCTATCGGGGTCTGCACCTCTGGATGTGGCAGGGAAGTTACAGGGGCCTGATCCACGGGGCAAAGGCATTAACTTTGAGCTCCACATGGCTGCCTGACTGCTCAGCCAGATAACCCTGCACATCCCAAAGCCTCAGCCCACACTGCTGGGGAGGTGGTGGCCCTGGAGGTGCTGCCTGGGTGATCCAGAGCCAGGTTGCCAGGATGTCACTCAGCTGCTGGCTGGCAGGGCAATCCTGCAGCATTTATCACTGCCACCAGAAACTGGTTTTCAGGAACAGACATCCCCAGAGGCTGTTTCAGCAGCAATCAGTTTATTTCTACTGTATCTAATTGTGACTGGAGGCTGCAGCCCCATTGCCCCTCCCCAGATGGGAGGCCAGTGATTCCCAGCCTCACAGAGGTGCTCCCCAGTTAGTCAGAAATAGCCTCGTGTAGGTTTCACACACAAACACTGGGGAACAGCCCTTTGATGCTGGTTTTTACCTAAGGTAATGCACAGGTCTAGGGAAGATGAAGGGGCCTATGTGGCTTGGGAAATCCCCAAGATGCACCTCCACCCTGAAAGTATCCTCCTCAATAACACTCCATCACTTTATGGCCTTGGTGGCAGAGAGTAGACACTGCGTGGTTTTGTTTTGTCCTCTGATCCACTGGCACATTCCTCAGGGCTACCTCTGATCTCAGGGGGGATTTGGGGTGAGGGCTCAAGCAGGCAGGTGGCTGGAGGCAGCCCTGGGCCTAGTGGCCGGGTTCAAGCAGGGTCCCATGGCAGGGCTGTCTCCGGTTACTGTGTGCAGCTTCTGGACATGGCAGTATGAGCTGGAATAGCATGGAAATACAATCTAAGGACACAAATGAGACACAAAAAGATATCCCTATCATCAATGGAAGCAGGAATGAGTGGTGTCTGCCCATGCTGGAGCTGGGGAGCTGGAAAAGATGCAGGCACCATCTGCACATCAGCAACTTGACAGCAAAACAGTTTAGGAAAAAACTGACATAAGTTTTAGATTTTATTCATTCGTACATTATTTACAGCAGTTACTTTCATATTACAATTCTCTTTCATCTTTTCAGTTTTCACTTATAAAAAATTAACCAAATAAACCTTATATAACCAAATTTATCACAGCAGGTCTGGTTAATTTTCACAGTTACAGCGGCCATCAGGAACAGAACTTAAGTACCTACAAGTCATTTGTCCAGAGCACCAGGCCTGCCCCTGCCTGAGGACACCCTGCTGTCCCTCGGGAGCTGGCTGGCTCCCGGGGCTCTGCCGATGGAGAGACCTCGCTGCATCGGGGTCACTCAAAAGCCTAAAGCACACCAAGGGATAACTTGCACACACCTTAACACCCTGCCACGCCAGGGGAACGGTTTGCATTGCTACCTTGATGGTATGCAAACAGCTTTCCAACAGAGCTGACTCCTGCTTCCCTCCACAGAAAATTAGAGTAATTGATTCTGTTTCCTGCCATTGCTGAGCCCCAGCAGTGCAGTAGCAGAGTACACTGGGGTACAAGACTTTTTACCTTCCTCTGTGGGACTCTTAACAGTTCTTCCTTTTGTCTGTCTCTCCCACCAGGAACGGTATTTGCAATAACTCACCCTCAACTGTGATGGAAAACCTGCACTGCATAAAGGCTCACAATGACTCAGCTCTAGGGACCCCACATGGGCAAGTTCTCTGCCAAGGTGACATCCAGCTCCAGAGCCTGATGGCCTTCCCTAGTACTTAATCCTGCTCCCCAGGTGCAACAGCACCCCTTAGGAACACGCTGCTGCCAGTGTGCTCCTAACAGCATCACCTTCATTAACTATCTCCCTGGGCTCTCCCCCACGTGCTCTTTTGCTTTACAGTGGTAATTATTGCTGTTTTAGAATATGTTCGTTTTTCTTTGAGGACTTGTAGCCACTTCCCATTACGAAGTACAGTACATACTATGCTGAACATAGAAAACACAAGACTCATTTCACATTGGTCTTGTACAGCGGGGAGCAGATGCAGAGTAAGAGGCTGTTTGGGGGAATCCAAGTTTCTATTTAGGCGTGAGTGAGTAAGCCACTGCCTTAAACATGAGCAGTTCTGGGAAGCAATTTAGCCTGTTTGTTTGTTGGGTTTTTTTTTGAACTGACATTGGACATTTTCCAAATGCATACCACATATATGCTTAATGCTACCAAAAATATTATTTTTTTTCCTTTACTGCATTTGTCTCGACTTTTGCTTTAATAAAATAATACAAGCACACAAACTGCTTAAAGCTAACAGCCCAGCACAATCATAAGCACAACTCATAAAGCAACTGATGCTTTGTTAAACCTAATTACATTTTAAAAAAATTAAATATACATATTACAAGGCAAAAGGATTAAGCTTTGGAGGAAAAGAAATTGGAAACAATATTAGCTATAAGTTCATTACGCTTACATAGCAGTAGCTGCTTCTGCATTCAAACGTGTTACTTGTAAATAAATTTACAGTTGCATTATGTATTTGTTATGCTCTTGGTCTCACTAGGTCTGTCTTCTACTATTTAGATGTTAAAAGCATGTTGTCTCCCACAGGTGACCATTGTGCAATACAAAGACAGCACTGAACAGCAATTTTAAGTGTGATCACACTCCAAATAGTGACTTGGAGCTTGTTATTTTAAACAATACTGTGTTTTGACTAAACTCTCAGTTGTTCAAATTAATCTCCTGATTTATTTGCAATGAAAGGTACTCCCAAGCACCCTTCAGGTAGCAGGTTTTGGTGGGAGATAAGCATAAGCTCTGTTGCATAGTCTCTATGATTGAGGGATGCAAGAGCACACCAATTTTGCCTCAAGATTCTATGTGGAACTATTTTGAAGGAGAAAAAAAAAGAAAATTTTCCTTTTGCATTTTAAAGCTTATTTAACACTTAGCATTACTCCATTTTCTTTATGTGGTACAGTATATGCCATTGCAAGACCCCAGTTAGTGTGGAATTAAAATGCCTTTATTAAGCTTAAGTCGAGCGCATACCAAGAGCATCACACCAGCACTAATGAAACACAGGCCCCAGCACACGCAAAGTGAGATTGTTAATTCAGAGGAACCAGAGCTGGTTCCTGCCTTTATGTGTTTGGCAGTTGGGAAGTCCCTGCAGTCAGTTTCTATCCATTTGCACCTCAGCCAGCAAATCTGGCAAATTAAAAGACAGCAGACCTGCATCACATGTGGGTGGGGATCAGTGAGCAACAGCAGCAGCAAGGACTGGGACAAAGTTCTGCAAAACCACAGTTCCCTTGGCAGTTCTGACCATGGGACTTTCTGTTCTCCCAGCTGGCCACAACAAGGACAGGGTCATTTGCCCCCTGCATTTGCTGAAAGGCAATTCTGAAAGGAGTCCTGCAGGCCGAACCCGTGCACAGGACCAAGCAGCAAGATCACTTCTGGAGAAAGGTAAAGGCTTTCTCAGAAACAGCATCCCACATCACACATGGGGACAGGGAGGAGAAGGAAAAGAACAGATTTCCACTGATGGCAATGCCCTGGACTTTTCTGTATCTCCTAGCAGAGACACAGTTGCCAGTTCTAAACATCTTGCAGGTGCTATCTGCTTCACAGAGGGAAAACACAGCATGAATTTACAACAAATACAAATTTAAGGGTTTCAAGTTAGATTAGAAACCACTTTATTTGTTGGTTTGATTGCTTAGCATTATCAGCCTGGATCTGTTCAGGGGCCAAGCTTCCCAGAGAGCTTATTGCCAAATATGACATGTGCTCGAGATGCCAGTTTGCTCAGTATGTGGAGGGAGTTCCCACTCACTCTACAGGGAACGGCCCAGGCTATGCAACAGGGCTGGGGCAACCCCAAGGCTGTGGACCTCAGCCACAGTAATGCAAATTTTCCCTTCTTTCCTGTTTTTTTTGTTTGGTTTTTTTTTTTTTCTAACTTTTGGACATGACACCTAGTGCTTTCCTCAGGGAGCAAGGGCTTTGTCCCAGGCTCCTCCAAGCAAAGGACACTTGAGCAGTGCACAGGGATTAGCAAAAAAAGCCTAAGCAGAGAGCAGCCAGGTGAGGACACTGCATCTCTGCAGGCAGCAGGAGGGCAGGGGGCTGTGACAGCCCACCTGCACTGCAAAGTAAAAGCAGATGTGAAAAGTGCTTTCACACCTCTAATACATCCTCCACCTAAATCTGAAGAGGTCTTACTTAGCCACCACATTTACCAACCTTGGGCTCAAACCCAAGAGATGCTACGCTCTTCCTCACACTCCTGCCAACATAGTTCTTGGAAAAAGAAACCCCCAAAATATAACAGGAAAATCCCTTCCCATATCACACTGATGTGAGTCTCTTGGAATAAGGACTCAAGGACTGGCAGTAGGTCCAGATCACCACCTCTTCTGCTTGGGACCAACTCCACAATCACCTTGTGCTGCTCCTCACCCACCCAGCCACTGAACTGGGATGGGGCGACTCAGGAGATGATGCTCAGGCCCAGAGAAAGGGCTGTGCTGATCTTTCCAAGCACTTTGTTTGAACCAGTGCACCCTAAAAGATGCAGAGCAGAGATATGGATCTGCCAAAGGCAGCTTGACCTCCACATGTCACCCTGTAAGCTGCACTGTGGTCTGCCCATACACTTCCCTGGCAGCAGGTGAGCCTGGCATGGTCCAGAACCCAAAAATCCTGACTCCAGAGCTGTGCCTGAGCTATCACATTTAAGGAAATTTCCCATGACTGCAGACAAAAACAACAGTATCATGTGGGGCTTTTAAGCCCAATCTTGTCTAATCCTATTCAGAGCAGTTCTGTGTGGGAGAGCGGCAACAACACAGGAGGGTGTGCACCCCTGTCCCACTGCTGCTACCAGGGATGCAGCTCTGGCAGCCTGAGCCATCTTCCAAGGAGAGCAAATCCCAGCCTATTTGGCAGCCAGCCCTTTCCTTCAGAAACAAGCTGTCCTGGCTGGAGAGCTGGGAGCAACCAGCTGGATTCCTTCCAAAAAGCCCGGTCACAAAGCAACTGGCAGAAGCATTAAGGGAATAAATTTTCTTGGCAGCTACCGGCCAAGTGGCAACAACTCAATCCTTATCGGTGCATTTCCGTGTGCTGGGGAGGAATGCCAACTGCACCCCCAAAGCCACACCTTTCCAAAGCACCTCTTCCCCAGGAAACTCAACAGGTATTACAATCAGATACTGTAATATCATCAGTTAAAGTTTACATGTTTTAAAAGAAAATACTGGTAACCTGATGGTACTTCTGTGTCTGTGGGATCTGGTGGGATTTATTCCAGGTTTGGATTTTCTGACAGGATGTGGAGTTTTATTACAAAGGCACAGGTATCAAATAAAACCAGCAACAGTAGCTTAATTAAATAGCCTAATAAAAAGAATTAATGCTCAATTTAGACTATACATATTCCTCCCTTATTAAGAGACTAGTTTCTGGTTTTTGTTTTCTTTACCCCTCTGGAAAGGTTTTAGTGCAGTGATTATATAGCAACAGAAAAATAAACTAAAAAAGGCACAAACTTTTGTGTTTTTTCTTTCAACTTTTGCTAACACTTTATATTTGTCTGTTTTACTTCGGTTAATAAATCACTGAATGCAGCAAGAAAATATTCTGCCGATTTCTGTACACTATACAAGAACCCCTACCAATAGTACATTATTTCAGCTTCGGGAGAAATGTACAGCATAGAAAGACTTTTAAAAATATAGTGCCCCATACAGAAATTTTGTTAATTAACCTCATGGTCTCTTGCTACAGTGTCCTTCACCATCCTCATTACCCCCTTATTGCTGGGACACATGCTGGGACTCTGCCCCTCCAACTCCTCACAGGCCGGACGGAGCCCAAGCCAAGCACTGGAAGAGGAACTGGGGTTGTGCCAAATGGCTCCTCCATCTCCAGCATCGGTGCCTGGCCCATGGCCCTGCAGGGATGGGCTGAGTCCCCTCCCCTCTGCTCTCAGCATCACCAGCCACATCTCCGTGCTGGGAAAGCTTCTGGCTGGACAGGAAAGGGCAGCTCCCAGTACAAGTGGGACGGACAGCACCCCGTGTCCAAGGTCTGTGCTGTCTGTCCCCCCATCTGCCCCAGGGCTCCTGTCCTCTCCACACACCCCAAAGCTCCTTCCTTCTGGGGCTCTCCTGCAGACTCTTCCATTGTTTTTGCAAGTGTGGTTAACACATGCTCTACCCTTTCACCAACATCATCGTGATGAGGTTGGGGTATTTCCCCCTTCACCACACACATAATACTTCATAAAATAATAATTGTTTTTTCCCAGTAACTAAAGGGGTTCTCCCTTTAAATGTATTAGCAGAGCCAAACCCCTCTACCCATCTGAAATTAAGTGCAGCCAGAAATGGTTTTCTGTAATAGCTCTGATACCACGCTTTAAAAATTAAAACATACCAGTCTTCTTTTTCCCCAAGATGTAATTCATGCAAAGTTGCTATTTTTTTAAATAAGTTATAAAAGTTGATATCTCAGGCTAAAGGAAGCTGTAGTCTTGGTTATTCTTTAGTTGGCAGGCACTGTACATACATACCGGGTACAGACACATGCCGAATCTGCTTTGCATTGCTTTTTGCATTGTACAATTCACAAATCTGACATCATTAAAGCAGTTAATTACCTTTGATGGAAGGCTGCAGTGAGGCCATCTACATTTATCAAACAAGCAGCTGGTTAAGATAATAAGTACACTCCCCCCCACCCCAGCGCTCCCCAAAATGCTATTATCTGTCACACGTTGCTTCTCTGAAGTGGTGAGATTTGGTGCGCACATTAATGTGCAAATGTGTTGCCATAGGAACTGCAGCCTCCATTACGCCTCAACGACACCATTCAGCAAAAGCCAAAACTAAAAATAACAACAACAACAAAAAAATAACCCTTAAAAATAAGATGAAAACAAACAAAAACCCCCAAAAGGCAGCAAAGAGAGAGTCCAACGCACATGCGGAGTCTGGCCCAGGACTGCAGGTTACGCGTGGCTACGGAACAGCGCAGGAGATACTTAGGTTTGATCTTAACTTCACACTATGGTACAATGGGGCTCAGTTCAGCCGGTCCGAGTCTATGCTGGCTTAGGAAGGAAGGGGAGGTGGAGCAGAGTCGTGGTTAGCAGATGCACCCAGGGTCTTCTCAGACATTTGGCAGAATGAGGCACATCCAAGAAAAGTGCAACACCAGTGCCGTGGTGGCAGTGCGATGTGTTTGAGTGCGTGCACGCGCTTTCCTCTTCATGCATTGTAGCAAGCGGGTTGGGGTAGGAGGGCAGGGTGTGCCCCTCCACCTTTTCTCTGAAAACTATTAACCAGTAGATTATGGTAAGAGGAATGCATATTCTACTTACTGGTGTGTGAAATACTGAAAACTGCATTCAAGTAATATGTCTGCACTATTATGAATGCATCACTATGTTATCTTACACCTGGAAAAGGAGAGGACTATGTACACCAGAGCAGTTGTACTATTTTGCAGTAAGTTTCTGTGCTTTACGGAGGTACCTGGGAAGGAGAGGCCACTGCTCTGCCCCGCCGGGTTGCAGGACTCCCAGCACCACCACCTACAGCATGCGAGGAAGGGGCGCTGCTCAGCCGGCCCATTGAGCTGAACGGAGCAAACCAAAATGTGATGTGAGGGTACAAAAACTCTAACCCAAAACTGGCAGATCAACGGTGATGAGAAATAGAAGGGTAATTTATTATTTTTGAAGGGGGAGGAAGAGGGAAAATTTTTTTTTTTTTTTTTTGGTTGGTGGGGGGCTTTTTTATTCTTCCCGCAGCTGCAGGCGGTAGCGGTGGTAGCGGACCTGGAAAAACATTCTCTCCAGTAAGGAGCGTGTCATCCCTGGCAGGGCATAATGTTCGACAACACCCACATGCTTGAACCCCAAGGACTCATAGAGCTTGTGGGCTGCCATCTTCACGGCCGTGGTTCCCAGCACGACGGAGGAGTAGTTGTTGAGCATGGCAAACTCCAGCACTTTGCGGCCCAGGGCCTTGGCGATCCCTTTGCCGCGGTAGTTGGAGTCAACGGACATGCGGCGAAGCTCCACGGTGTTGTCTTCCTCATTGCCCCGCGCTGCCACGATCCCCACCACATTGCCGTCCAGGACGGCGACCCAGAAGCAGGAGCCTGTGGGAGATAAAGCAGCGCATGTAGTCACCAGCCACCCCCGATGGACAAGTGCCCACTGCCAAACACACATCTGGGAGGAGAGCCTGGGGTCCAAAACCACGTCACATGTGGGGACTAACCACCTCCATAAATAAGGACCAAACGCTCTTTTTCCCTGACAGTATGAAGGGAATGTTGTTTTCCCAAGGAAAATGCACAAGGGCTACGTCCTCCTATCAGGAAGTTGTAGAGAGTGATAAGGTCTCCACTAAGCCTCCTTTTCTGCAGGCTAAACAACCCCAGCTCCCTTAGCTGCTCCTCACAGTACTTGTGCTCCATGCCCTTCACCAGCCTTGCTGCCTTTCTCTGGACATTCTCCAACATCTCAGCATCCTTCCTAAGTTGAAGGGCCCAGAACTGGACACAGTACACAAGGTGTGGCCTGACCAGTTGCTTAATTATCACCCAATAAAGCCACTATTCAATACAGCAGCCAGCCATGGGCACTGAGAGGTCTCTTGCCCAGATGAAAAGCACTGACTTTCAGTGCTCTGGAGCAATATGCCTTCATCCAGACAAAGCTCCCATGACAGGTGCAGGCAATGGCCTTCTTTCCAGCTGCTATGCTGAAGAGAACCTGACTTGGGCAGCAGCTCCATCTTCTGCACCAACCCTGCCAGCCATTCCAACCCAAATGCATGGCACATCTCTAAGACCAGAGTTACACAGCCCAAGTGGGGTGCTCAGGGGGGTAAAGGACCACCCCTCCTGAAAAACAGGGGAAACCTGAGTAAGACAACTCAGAGTACTTTGTCACTGGAGGAGAGCAAAGCATGGAATGGTGGGAGGTGCCTTTGCAGCTGCTGCATGCAGGACAAATACACCTTGTGACTCCATGAAACCATCTGAAAGAGATGCCTAAGGTCTTCCCCACTTCCCTGAGGCACAGCTCAGCTTCCAAGGAAAAGCTGGGTACAAACAAGGAGTGGGGAACCAGACCAGGTTCACCTCAGGACACTGGGCTCATCCTAACATTCAGAGGAATGTGCAGCTCCAGTGATGCTCACTCTTGTTCCCACTGTGAGCAAGTCATCGTGCTGCTGCTATCTAGGTCAACAGATAATTTTTAAAACACCAGGGCCCATCTTGACCCATTTATCATGAGCAGTGAAGATGTCTCTGCTCCGCTACCATGTTGACAGTGCGGCTTGTTCCCTAGCACTCACTTGGATCTCAGAATGTGATTTATTCAGACATGACCCCAGACAAACACCTACAAGCACTGAGATCCAGCAGCTACCCTCCCTCTGCATACAAATTGCAGGGTAGCGAGCTCACTGCTGGTTTTAAGCCCAATTCACTCCCCAGCCCATCCATCACACCTCTGGCCACACGGCGAGCACAACAAACATAAGGGCCACAGCGATCCTCACCCTACATGCAGGACTACCACTCCTGTGGTGTAGTTCCAAAAAGGAGGTTCAGGAATTTCCCCGTGCTTGGGATGCTTCCCAGGGGCCCCAGTCTTCCCAGTCTTGGAGTAGCCCCCAAAGCAGCCATCAACTGGTGTCTGCTGAGCCGCAGCCAGTGGCACAGCCATCACATCCCCCTCACCCAGCCCCATGCACAGCAACTTCTCCTGGAGCTGCTTCTTCAGCAAGTCTGCCTCATTTCCCCTCAAACCAGAGAAACAACCTAGGCTCCTCTCAACCCGAGGTTATACAATTGCTTCCACGACTGCTTCCCACTTCTATTCCTTATTTTCTCTTCTTAGCAAGCACCTTTTCTCTGTGCTCACCAAACCTGAGAGGCTGCTAAAGCTCGCTCAGCAACACTTCCCACATTTGTAAAATGGCACGTTTCTGGTACTTTGAGGTATTCTGAATATTTAAAACCCAAATCTGGACACACCTGCTACAGCAGAGCCACCAAACCCTTCACATTCCCAGCCCCTCTGACCACCCTCTCCATACTCCAACACCTGTCCTCCCAGCAGGGACTGGACCCAGTTGCAAGCAGCATGACAGCAAACCTGCACTCCCTGTTAGTTTTTACTTACAATTTTAAAACTTAATTATAATGATTTTGAGTTCAACACGAAAAGAAATAGTATCTGGCACATCTCCCAGTGTGTGTTGTGCACACAATGCTTATAATTAGCCACAGACAGGACACATCTGCTCAAACAATGCAAGTTGTATTCAGCTCTCCTTTACACCAGTGCCATCAGTCCCCAAGACTTCTACCCTGCTGTCCTCCTCATATCTGTGTCTGCTCCAAGGATCAGCAGCAGCCAGATCCTTCAATTTACTAAAGGCACCTCAAGTTCCCAAAGGTGGCTACAAGCCCAGGAAGAGCTTCCCCCCGTGGGGTTGTCAAATCCCTCCTCCAGGCAGCTGCATCCCATTCGGATGGGGATTTGCTACTGAAAGCTGTCTTGGGATCACACCACACGCTGCCAACCTCGGGCTTGCCGACCTTTCCTCTCCTCTGGGAAAACCCTCCAGTTTCAGAGTAAGAATGCTGAAGGTCCTCAGATTGCTTTTTACTTAAACTCAACTAGATGACCTGTAAAGGTCCTTTCCAACCCAAACTATCCTATCCTATGATTCTATGCTTTCCACAATGCCAGCCAGCGGCAGCTCCTCACCATATCTGCTCTTCCAGCAGCACTTACTCTGGAGCAGTATGGAAGCACCCTGGAAAAACCACCTTGCAGTGCCACACCCCAGGGCTGGGAGAAGGTCTCCTCCTCACATTTCTGGAGAGAGGATATTGACTCAGAGCATGGCTTGTTTTTGCACTTTTTCATACCTAGGATGAAACAAAACTAACTTCATCTCAGCTGTCAGTAATGAGCAACAGCCTTGTTTGCAGCGCTATTATTAGCAAGAGCTGACGTTTTACTCTCTCACATGCTATCTGAAAATAATCACTGCTGCAAAGATAAACACAGACCCTGACAGCTACAACTCTCCCTGCCCTTCCAGACGCCCATCTCATGGCAGCACCTCTGTCTTTGCCTTCACCCTCACTTGCCTCCATCTTCGGCCAACCCATCGTTATGGTCATCCAAAGCCCTTCCAGCTCACTCCAGGATCTGTTCTTCATGGATGTCTTGCACTTAACCATAGCTGCCCTGGGAACACCACTCTGAAGCACTGGAGGCACTTTCCAGGGGTACCAGCTGTTTCCACGCAAACACCAAGCACTCTCCCCTACCTCCTTTCAGGCTGCCAAAAGCAAAAGTGAGGAGAAGCAGCCATGGAAAATCCACTACCACCTTCCTTAGCTCTCTCCACTCCCTCAGATTGCTGATTGCACACAATCTTGACATCAGGAACTCAAAGGCAAAAGATATAAAAAAGGAAGAAATTCTTCTATGATGAGGGTGGTGATGCCCTGGCACAGGCTGCCCAGAGAAGCTGTGGCTGCCCCACCCCTAGAAGTGTTCAAGACCAGATTAGATGAGGCTTTGAGCAACCTGGTCTGGTGGAAGGTGTCCCTGCCCATCGGAGAGGGGTTGGAACAAGATGGTCTTTAAAGATCACTTTGAACCAAAACCATTCCATAAAAAAACCCCCACCTTGTGATGCACACACCTATGAAAAAAGCACAAAATGGCTGTGGATGTGCACACCAAGGAACATGGTTTTGGCTTGCTCCTGCTTCACAGCAAGGTCAGACATGGTTCCTCAGCTGATGGCACCCAGGGCCTGAGAGTACACAAGATGGCACTGTCTTTCTGATCTAAATTTAAGGATGATTCCCAGCTTTTGAAGACCAAAGAGGGTGTTCTTCTAATCCAGCCACCCATGTCGCACAGCACAGGGCTGCCCTCAGACACCACACACCACTGCTGGCACCACATCCAGAGTACTTCCCCACAGTGGTGGCACCATGCTGGTCACATATCCTCCACTCCTGCCAAGGAGGACATGCCATGCAATCCTCTGGCTGTGCCTGCAAACCTCCTCTCCCACCCTCCTCCACTGTCATGAGCTGCACAGCTCTCCCCCACGCAGCCAACGAGGATGGATGGTGGGTGAAAATAAATTCATTTATTTTTGCTGCAAATTCTTCTATACCTTTTGATGAATAAAAGGCCGGTGGGTGGATGGGTGGAAAAACTGGAGCCAAAAGCAATAGCAGAGTACTGTTAGAAGGGAGGAAGGACAGAGACATCAGCCTTCCTCACCAGCATGGGTCCCACATGACTGACTATTGCAGGTTCCAACAGCCCTCAGCATGCAGGGACCACTACCCCAAGCCTCAGAACTGTGTTGCTCTGAAAAAAGCAAAGCTCTTTCTTCCATGTACTTTTCAAATACATTGTTTTCTAGAAAACTCTAGTATACCCACAAGACCATGCAAAGCTTTGCTGCCCCAAAACATGCTGAACTCGCCCTTGGGTGCTCCCTAGTGCCAGTACCCACACACTGAGGGGTGAGGGCTGAGACAGGTAAAACCTATCCCTGTTTTCCTTAGGGCTGGAGAGAGGACAGAGCAGCTCCTGTGGCCACCACTGGCTGTTGGTGCTAATTTTGCATGGATGCATCCCTCTGGGAAGGAGATTTCCTTGGAAGCTCAGCACAGGGCAAGTATGGAACGCCATGGAAACTTCTTTTTCTTCAGGGGTGGCACTGCTATCTATGCAGCTGAGTTCTCATTAACTCTTAGAGGCTTATGCATGGAACAGAATTTCTAGACAGACATGCAACTTCCCGAGGCAATATCCCTTCAAGCAGAGACTGTGACTTTGAGTTCTGCTTCGGCATGTCACAGCAGCACAAATGTGAGCAATTCCCCTGCTTGCTCAAAGCTGTCACAGGTGATGTCTCTAGAGCATCATCCAGATGAGGGGACGGGCAGAGACACTCGGCAGTTTCCATCACCCCTGCTGGGAACCCATCAGGACAGCACCAGCTCCTCTGCATCCTTACAGCAGAGCCAGGAAAGCATCCTACACAGGGCAAACATCCCTCTCCTACATTTTTCCACAGGTTTCTATGAAGGGGAAAAAGGGAAGAAAAAGAATCTTAACACCAAAAAACTCAAAATAATTTCTGTACTTCCCATAGGACAGGGTCTGAAATTGCGTGTGTCTCTCACTCTTAATATACCTACATAAAGGCTTGCCAAAAGTGACAGGCTTGCTAATCCCAGAGATCCAAATGTTCCCTGACTCCTCCCTGTGACCCCCTGACTGCAGCAGAGCCTGGTATGACAACACCACACAGAAACACTGGCACAGAGGAGACACAACACGCTGTCACATCACGGAGCTTCAACTATTTGCCCTTGGAGTCACTTGTTCAGCCTCCCGTGCCATCTTTTGGTGTGATTTTGGCAGGAGCAGCAGCTCTTTGTGCCAGCCAGGGGTGGTCTGAGCAGGGCAGTACAGAGGAAATCAGGACCCAGTGCAGAGGCACTTTTACCTATTCACCAATAACCCAAAGTTCAGTGTCTGGGCTCTCCTCCTGCCAGCACTATTTATCTACATCACTTTAAGAGAGACAGGCTGTGCATGGACAGAGGCCCCAGCCCAAAGCTGGCTGTGCTGTGGCTGTGTATTGCTAATGCCATTTAAATTCCTGCCCTTTTATCCTGTCTGGGTCTTGAAGGAGGAGAAGAGGAACTGCCCAGCACTTGAGGCAACTCTCCCTCCTCCATCCCCTCCATCCTCAGTGAAACACAGGGCAGAGCAGCCGAGTTACATCAGCATCAAGGCAGAAGGCTCTTCTGGGGGCAGCTTGGCTGTGATGTGAATGCTGCCGGCGGGAGGAGCTGGGGCACAGACATGGCACATCGGCTGCCACGCAGCCAGACGAGGCAGCCTGGGTGCAGGGACCAACCAAGGACAGGCAGCAGCTGTCCCTGTCACTGACTGCAACTGCTCAGCCAGCCAGAATGGGGAGGGATTTATGTCTGTGTTTATGAGGCATGCTATTATCCTATTATCCCTCCCTACCTCCATCTTTCCCATGTGTTGAGTTCCTCTCCTTTCCACCTTTCTAGTTTCCCTTGGCTTCAAGCAGGGCTGCATGACATCTCCCACAAGTTCTAGTAGTAACTCCACACTTGACTTCAGTTAAAAGGCATTCCTGGAGACCTCCTACAAAATAATGGCATTTTAGTGTAGTTTGTGGCTATGGAAACTGGGTGAGATGTGAGGGATCCTGACTCTGACACTCCTGACATCCATGAGCATCCCTCTGCACCAGACAAGGCCCAGGCATGGGGGGAACAAAACATGTCAGGGACACAGGAATTATTCATGCATGAAATGAGAAATGCTGTGGGACACCTTCCTCCCCATAAATAACCCCACAATCTACCACTGCAGGACACATTGCCCTGCTATAAATAATTTCCTGCTGGAAGAGCACAGGGCAGCGCATCTATTTGCCAAGGGTAGGTGACATCCCTTGATTCATGGAGCATCTGAGCGGCAGGCAATGAGATCATCTATACAGCATGAAAAGAGATAGATGATTTGGTTCTGAGCAACCAGTTCATCTACTTCTCCATCTACCTTCTTTTCCATCCTTGCTACCTTTCACCTGTGTTGTTACTGAGGGCTGAAGGTACTTGTAACAGCCCCAAAGCTCAGGCAAAGCCTCCGGAGTTGCAAGCAGCAGGGAATCAGTGGGATGACAGTGACATCCAGCATTCAGTCTGCAACACAGCCACAGGGCAGATCCATGGATATTTGCTACCAGAAACGCTGTGACCCCAATCCACCACAGCAGTGGGTCTCAAACAGCCCCAGGAGATAGGAGTCCAGAGGTGGCCTTTGAGCTGATAAACCTGAGCGTGAAATGAGAGACAGGGTGATGGGGTTTTGGACTGCAGGCAACTGCTGCCCTAAGCATCAGTGCAAACCCCAAACCATATTTGCATTCAGAGTGGTAAATGCTGTACCATGCCACTGCTGATGAACCTGGAGCAGCAGCACATGCTGCACAGATGACGGCCCTTTACCTGCACCCAGGGGTGGAAAGGGTGGTGGGGTTGCAATTTAGAATAACAGTACGAAAACTTTCATCAGGGCTTGTTCCATGCTTTCTGATGGAGCTGGTCCATTCTCAAAAGCACCCAGCTACTTCAATGCAGATATTCCATTTTGGGGTGCCAAAGCCCCCAGAAAACCCCTAAGATGTTGATGGCTAGCTATAGTTTACTTCCACTCTAATATTTTGACAGGTAAAAAGAAAAACACATTCTGCAGCAAAGGGACTTCAGGAAATGCCCAGGTTTGGTCCTAAACAACATCTCCTGCTGCCACTGCTGGGGATATAACCCAGCAGGCATTTCTAATCTTCTTAAAACCTTTGCTTTAAACCTCACCCTGTTCCTCTGAAACACGTCTATGACCGCTCCTGCCCACGCGCCTCACTCCCGGCAAAGCTTTGTGAGTACCCAGCCTGGACGTGTGGATCAATGCAAGCTGTTAGTGGTTGTGCCCCATGTCAGCACTTCACTGGTTGATTTTACAAACAGGCTTAAGTCCCCTGGGGCCCAGAGTGTCACCATGTGTGACAGCACCCGAGGGGATGCTCAGCAAAGCCCCAGGAAGTGCTTGGCACAGTGCAGGAGCAGGCTTTTGATGAGACAGCTAGAAATCCAGGCGATGCTGCAGATGGGATAAAGACAGCCCTTCCAGCACATTTCAGAGGGTGCTATATTAAGAAGTGTAAGGCCAGGACTTTAAAATCTTCTATCAGGCTCTTTTTGCTGGCCATGCTGCACCTTGAAAAGCAAAGACTGTAATAAAGCCAACGTATAACAACTGTTCAAGAAAAATCTGCAGTTGTGGGGGATTAGAAGTAGCCTGGTTATCTGGACAGATTTAGCCTGGCCCATCACTCTGCTCTCTGCTGCTGAAAAGGACACAACACAGAGAAAGGAGAGACAAAACCACAGATGCAGCAACCAGGGTCTACCTGCTGCTGGATCATCAGGGGAAAGAACAGACTGAGAAACCAGGCAGCGTCTGTGGTTTTGGCATGTGAGCCATTGTTATCGATAAGCAAAGAGTTAAACAGCTTAAAGGAGTGGATAAAGACTAGGATATGTGATTTTGGCCTGGCATTGTCCTCAGGGCTGACTGGATGATGAGTCCCAGCACAATGGAGCTGGCTCAGCAGAACGGACTGGTCTGCACAAATAGACAAAACCAGAAAAAAGTATTTAAACTACTTTCAGGGTAGATGCTCCTTAGGCATGCAAAGTACACACTAAACCAATCAACTGCAGAGTCAGGCCTTAAGTAAGTCTGTGCTCTATAATTTAGACTGATTTTTAGTGAGAAGTTTTAAGAAAAAAAGAAATCAAGCTCTTCTGCTGGCTTTGCTAGCCTGGGTCATGCCAGCTCCAAAAGACTGATGTGACAATTAGCTCCTTGTTAGTGAAATTAGTTTACATCAAACGTGCTGCTGGTTATGTTTTGAGCCAGCTCCTTAAAAGGACATTGTTAAGGCTTGGTGTCCATCTTCTACATCAATCTTTCACTATATGGCTTCACTGCTTTCAAAAGGTACTGAATTTGCCTTGCAGCAATTTTCACTTCCAAACATTGAACAAACTGGAAAATCTACAATTATTGGATGTTCTAGAATTCATTACTTGGTGGCTGATTTTTACTTTATATGCTTTACTCCAAACAGGGACTGAGCAATAACCATTGAATGGCTTTCTTTAGCTTAGCAGTTGGCCAAGCCATAAATCAAACAGGGAAAATGGACAGAATCAATCTGATTTTCACCATCCATCACTACTTGTCTGGTCTAAATTTAGCCAAGACTCTTTTTATTCAACAGAAGTGCCTGTATCTACACAGGTATTGCACCAAATGCTTCAGAGCAAAGGGAGAAACTAAGGTTCATTTACTTAAGGTTAAATAATAAGCACAATTCTGAGCTCTATTAAGCCTTCCAGGAGGTTTTATGCTGCTCAGAGGTCAACAACCTTTGAGATGAGTCACTCTTCAGGAAAGCCCCTCTTCTGCAAAAGACCACAGCTAAAGCCTACAGAGCTCAGTGCGAAGAACTGCTTTCAGTCAGGAGCAAGGTAGGTAAGGTGAATTGCAGCCAAGATGTAAGTTCAAACTTAAGATCTGGCATAATGATGCATCAGGACACAATAACTCATCTGTGCATGCAAGCTCTTTAAATCAGAGTCAAAAACAAGGCTGAGAGGTACCTCCCCTAAAAGGTAAAAAAGGGAGTAACTAAGAACATTTGCATATTTAAAAAGTGACAGACAAAAACCAAACCAAAAACCCACCCAGCAAAAGAAATCACAACAAACCAAGTCGTGTAAAGGGTGCATATATTCATGTTGCACAGCAGGTTTCAGTGCTTCTGAGCATGGTTTTAAATCCCTTAGTTTGTTCTTGCTGCCCTCATGAGTCTCTAAATAAGGACTTTCCTACCAGAGCAGTCAAGGAGCAACAATGACAAGGCAATATTTGTGGTGCAGAACCACTGACCAGAAAAGTCTCAGATCCCAGGGCAGCTCCTTCCCTTTCCTACCTGGGACAAACTGTGAACAGACAGACAGGGACTTGCACTTCACCAAACCCTGCACAGCAAAGAGCAGCTACCAGGATACTCTCCCAACACCAACAACAAATATGGCTCTGCTGCACTCAAAGCCTTTCCTTCTGCACATGACAGTGGTTTCACAAGAATCCTACCTTGTTGCTAACACAATGAATCAAACCTCCCTGACCTCTACTTTTCATAATCTATAGGACTGAAAAAGCAATCACAAGGAGTTATATTCTCTCTGAAACCACAGTGAAGATTTCATTACTCAATATTGAGGAAGACATCAAGAAAAAAGAAAAGGTTCAGGGCACAGATTTGGTACAAAATACAGGCTGAAGTCAGGTGGCAGATGGCTTGATCTGTTTAAGTCTTTTGCAAGCAATAAATATTTCCTATTTCTAGCACAACACCTTGAAATGGTGCTGCACACACAACCTTCTCAGAGCACAGGCATCCAATAAGGACACCGGTTATCATCAGCTGGGACAAACCCACCCTATCACCAGCAGCTACACCAAGATGAGTCCCTAAAATCCATTACAATGGACTGGGAAGACCTCAAGAGGTGAGGAGTGAAGGTGGCTCACTACCTCTGTCCTCCCCAGCTGCTCACCAAGGGCACTCATTTGGGCATTTCTCACTGGACCAACCCTGTCCAACCTGCATGAGCCCCCAAACACCTGGGCAAACCTAGTCCCCTAACCTCTGGGGAAGGAGCACATGACTAAACAGGGAAACTGGGAAAGATAATCAAGCTGGTAAGGAGAATCAGGCTTGGGACAACCAACCTCAGACTTTCTACCTTGCTCCCATCAAGGCATCATGCTGTCTCTGTAGAGCTGCTCATCCTGTTATGGAAAGTGATGAAAAAAAAGCAATTTCTATCTGCAGCACACCAAGAAACAAGGCCTTTCCCTTGGAACAGGGTTTGATGTACTTCTGGCATCCAAGGCTAGAGGCAGCAACAGGACTAATGCTACAGTTTGTAGCAAATCTAATTCCTAAGCCATATAAATAAATGAATAAATAACTAGCAAACCTCTCTGTAAGCAAACATTCCACGTATTCTTGATGTGGTTTTAACACCATCACACTTCTGACACTGGAGGACTTCCTAGAGCAATGACTCTCTCCTTATAACACAGCAACCAGCCCATCCCATTTGGGAAAAGCAGGGAAGAAGGCTCTTTCCCCACCACACCCTACAGTGTTCCCCAGTCCTGCTGGGGCTGGATCTGATCTTTTGATAGCTGCAGGCACCTCCTGGTATCTGCACCTTCCCACATCTCCAACCCAACCCTCAACCATGTGGTGATTTCCATGATCAGGCAGAACCAGCAGACAGGAGTACCACTGCTTTCTCCTCCCACTGTGTCTGTAAAGCCTGGTTTTGGGAGATGCTGAGCCCTCCTGAGATGGGTGTCTGAGGGACCTCAGCCCTTTTGAGGCAACTGGGACAGCCAGGCCTGCTAGGGACACTACTGCAACGAGTGCTCTCTCCTTGAAGATAAGCACAGGCGTCTTTCCAGCAGGAAAAGCCTGTGAAGGCAACCTACCATCCTTCAGGTACCACCTCCCCATGGCCATCCCACCACAGATCCCACTGTAAATGAACACCTTTCTTGTCTGCAGCCCTCTTACTTCTCCAGATTTACCGTGAATATGTAATCCCTGTGGGGCTGCTATATTTATCCCTAACTCAGCCAAACAAAGCCCTGGGGTGAGGTTGCTCCAGTGGGTCCCCACCTGTGCATGCCAAGGTAAAGGGCTGCCCCACACTCACTCTGCTGGATTCCTACACAGCAAGGAGGGCAAACACTGCTTCAGGACTTCACCCCCTTCTGCCACAAGTCATAGAATCCCACAATGATTTGGTTTGGAAGGGACCTTAAAAGTCATCTGGCTCCAATCCCCTCCTATAGGAAGGAATGTCTTCCAATAGAGCAGGGTGCAGTCCCCAGCAAGACCTCCCAAACAGCTGGAGCCTCCATCACCACACACTGCTTTAACATTCAACTCTCAGCAAACCAGTGGCAATGCCCCATGTGCAGCCAGAGCCATGATGCAGAAAAAGCACACACCTGGTGTCCACTCTTGTTAAAGACAACATGTTGCTACATCCCTCTCCGAGCACATCAAAGCCAATGTGCCTTGAGTATAATTTTACTGAACTCCACTAGTCCAGACTGAAACTAGCACATTTATTTAACGTGGCAGTGCAAGAAAATTCCACGTCCATAAATATACGAACATCTGTCAGGCTGGGCACAGACAATGGACCTGTATTGGATGATGCATTAACAAAAAATGAAAATTACATGTGTAAATCTCTACCTCTCTAAAACCAAAAAAGAAGAAAAAAACCCAAAAACCTTTGCCACACATTCAGACTACCATGCCAGAACAATCAGGCCACAAAAGCCTTATCCAGATCTCCTGTGATAACCATCTATCAACATCTGACACCCCACATCCACGTGAACAGGGCTCCTTTGAGTCCCAGCCTCAATACCAGTCCCAAGAGCTGGGGATTTGGAAGACATCTGTGAAATAAATCACTGGCGTGCGTAGGTAACAGGCCATGTCTCGTTCCTTCAAACGTGGCAAATGAAGGGCAGGCTGCTCAGGGCTAGTGAAAGCAGACACCTTCGTGCCTGCACCCTCAGACTGAGGCACATTCACAAAGAACCTGCGGAAACGGGATCAGCTTACAAATACAAACAGCACTACAGCAACCAGAGCCAGAAGAGATACAAATCCGTATGAATCTGGGTAGAACTGCAGAATTCTGAGGATCTGTTGGATTGTCCCAGCTACAAAGACAACACTAAACCCCTGTACACAATGCCAGGACAGGGCAGAATGAATATTGCCAAGAGCAGGTTCAAAACTACAACTCCTTTTTCCAATGCACCAGTATTCCCTAAAACATCATAAATTCATCTTGCAGGCAGCTGATAGCACATACATCAAACCCAAGGGTTACCACCATTTATGTCACAGGTCTCCTGTACCTATCCAAAGAGCACTTGGACCTATACTGCCCCTAAGTATATGCTAAACTCCCAGCAAGAGACAAGGGATTTAAGCCCATGATTAAGTTAAAGCAAATGCTCCACTGAATCTTTAAGCCAAACTGTCCCAAGAGTTCAGTCGCAGTGAATGTAGGGGGTTATGTGAAGATTTTTTTTTTAGAATTTCACTGAAATCCTCTTTAGCTATTTGAGTTATCCATGAAAAATGGTCCCACTTCTCAAGAATCCTTGCAGATGCTTTGATGTTTTTCAGACTGCTGGTGGCTCAAAAAAAGCCCCGTAAAACCCGATGATGGCTTATTCCCAAATGAAAATCACTGTCCGAGAGGCACAGCTTGATGTTATCCTCTGAACCCTGACAGCTTCTGAAACCCCACCAGACGTGGATTTTCATAGCCATTAAGTGAATCTAATTGACTTTACAAGCAGCAAAAGCTTGAAAAGGTGTTTTACAAATACCCCTTTTAAACAGTTTGGATTTAAAAAAAAAACCCCAAAACCAACTCTCATTAGCATCCCTATTGTACAATAACTTCTTGCTTGCTAGCTTTCTCTCTTTTTCAACAAATCCCACCATTAACAATGTAATTCCATCAAGGAGGACTTTACCGGGTCACTGCTGTTCAGCAGATAGCAGCCAGGTATCTACGTGCTTTTATTGCACTGCCTCTCATTAACCATCATCTGAATTAGCACTCAGAAATGGCAGGTGCTCCAAACCAGGCTGTTTTCAAAAGCTTCTCTTTGCAGTTCTAGTATTTAATATTATTTTAAATTGGAAGACTACAGATTTAGGTCTTCCCTGGATTCCCACTAGAAGTGTTACACAGTGTTTCTGATGCTGTTATCCAGATTCGGGGAGGATAAACAGATTTGGCACCTCCAAAAAAAGAACAAAAAGCTCTGGTTTCAGAAAATGAAGTGGTTGGGTTTGGGTTTTTTATTTTTTATTCTTGTGTACTGTGACCGCAATAATGATTTTATATACCCCATTAAAATGGGAAGAATTAGGTTTGTAAGAAAAGTCATAGGGGAAAAGATCAGTGGATACACCTGGAAGTGATGTGGGTCAGATGGTCTAAAGAAGGTGTAAGAAATGTTGTTGCTGGCAGTTCATTTGCCTTTAGGTAAAATGTTCTCCCCCCACTAGTGACATGTGCACTGATGCACTGTTTTCAGCTTAGCAGACACAATATCCTTGTGCTGCTGACTTCTATTTATTTTCTCGTCTTTGTTATTCTGAGTCTTCTACCAAAAAAGAAAAAAGTACTTGCACTCACCATGCAAAATATCTGAACAACAAATTAAGAAAAGTACATATACAATAACATTAGGTAAAGGCACATAAATTGAAAAGTTTGATGGAAGGAATGGGAAAATCAGAGATACAGAGGGATCCTGGGTAGGGGACCACCATCCATGGAAAATACCAGAAGTGATGAGTGAATCAAGAACTAGACCAGACCAAAAAATCACTGGATAATTCAACATAGGGAAGGACAAGAGAACTGAGAAGAACTCAAAGGAATGCAAGTATTGCAGTTTGACCCAAGACTGGAAATGTGGGATATACAACTGCTGTGCTAGGGGATGGGAGATGGGAACAAAAAATGAAAAAAAAAAAACCAAAAAAACCCCAGGGAATCACTACTGGTTATCTGATAGCTGTTGAAGTGACTGTTGAATGCAAGGTGCTCTGAGGAGCTACTCCTGGCCAGACAGCTGGTCCAGCACCCCCCATTTCACTTAGCAGCACTAGCACAGAGCCCAAGAGCTGCAACTGTACAAAGCAAACAAACTTGCACTGCTGATTCCAGTTTCCAAGTCAGGATTCAAGCACACTGGCAAGAGAGAGTGGGAGCAGCTTGTATAGCAATTACTGGTGATCAAGGGTAAATCTAGGCAAGCAGCTTACTTAAAAATGCAGTTTTTTCAATGCAAAACAACTGACACATTTCTCCTGAATTCACCAAAGGTGGAAAATGAAAGGCAGAGGCAAGCCAGGCTGGCGCTAATCCTGCACAGAGCTCAGCCCCCAGCATCGCTGGCCAGGACACCAGCACACAGCTCAGCACTCCAAAGATCACAGGGGATGGATGCCCCAGCAGCCAGGACTTCAGAGGTGGACCCCTCAACACCCCTTCTCCAACTACTAGACTGGTATAAAATACCTAAATATGTAATTCAAACAGGGCCCAGGATGCAGGAAATCCCAGCACTGACTCCATATAGATTTAATAGTGCCAGGCAAAGAGGGACCTGCCTGAGGGGTAACAAACACTTAACCATATCATGGCTCTATCATGATCAGTATTTTCTAAGTATACACTTGGGTCTGACCTGTGCTTCTTAAGGAAAGCTGTAACTGAGCCAACCATTCCATTTTGGGCTGAGAAAAGCATTACACCCCCAGTAACATCGATCATTGCTTCGTGATAGTGAAAAAATAGAGGGAGTATTAGATCAGCTTAATTTGGACCAAAACTATCCTTCCTTTTACTTTCCAGTTCCTGAACTGAAAAATCATTTTCTCACAAAACCTCTGTTTTTCAGTTTTGCCACTTGGATAAGTCCTAGAAACAACACATGAATTTTAAGTGACAAATATCACTTGCTAGTTACAATTTCAAGCAGGACACACTGTGGTGGGACTAATGCCTTGTATTATTCCATTAGCATTTACACTGTTGCAAATCCCATTTCAAATAACAATATCTCATGTAGCCACTTAAAAATACAACTGTAATACATGCTTTCCATTACCAATTTTGAAATGTCTCCTTTCGCTTACAGAATCCCATTTTAAAGCAAAAGCCCAGCTTGGCACTAAGCCCTGGAAATCACAGGTCTATGTTTTAGAATTATTCTGTAAGAAATACAATTTTTGCTTTTTGAAAGAAACACTCTTCAAACAGTTATAGAAGATAACGAATGATACTGTATATGCTGTCATAAATTGCTAATTGATTGCTGGGGTCCAACGGTCAATAGATGACGTAAAAGAATGGCTCAAAGCCATCTGTAACAGATACCACAGCTTGTACCTGGCTCTGACCAGACCACTATGAACTAATTTTTGATGCACCCTTAATAAAGAACATGAGGCTTCTTGGTGATTCCAGGTGCCCCCTTATCAAAACACAAAATCAAAAAAACAAACAAAAAAAAACCCCAGTCCTGCCCCCTGCCCAAAAAAAAAAAACCCCAAACCCTAAAACAAAACAAAAACAAACAACCCACCAAAAAACCCAAAACCCTATTATTTGGTTACAAGGAATAAATTTGTCAATAGAACCTAGGTAAGACATGCTGCTATCTTTGGTCTTTCTTTAAGACTCCTTTCATTAGCCACCTGTCAGGATAACAAAATGATGCCTCAGCTTTTTACAGAATGGAAAAAGAACAAAAGAGAAAAAGAAAATCTAAAAATACACTTTGAAGCTCCCGGTTTTGCTGATGCAGAAAGTAACAACAAAGGCTCATACATCCCTCAGCTCATCACAGAACCAGATACCAGCAAAACACTCTAGGTCTCTCTTTTCACTGTAGTCTGGAAGGGAGTAGCATCAAGCATGTGACTATTTGTAACAGATCCCCAGCACTGCATTACCAAAATAAAACCATGCACTCTGCAATACACCAGCAAACAACGCTGCGAGCTCCCAGAGTCCCCAGGGGGCTCACGGCCAGCCCAAAAGTCATTCCCATCCCGAGGAATTCAATATAACCCACTTGAATCAAGATCTAAGCCTCCTGAAGGAATTTCAGAAATCCACTCTGAAATACCGGGACATTTGGAATGGTTTGCCTCCTTGAAAAATCAGGCCACATATTTAGACTTTTACATAAAACCAAATTTTTTCAGTGTATTTAGAGGTCTTCAAGTAGAGAGCAATCCCCAATGGCAATTTCTAAAGTATTAAGACTACAGGTGGTACACACCGACAGGAAACATCATGACCAGAGACACACTTGGGTAATCCTATGAGGCTGAATATAATAAATAAATATAACAGTGTGAGAAAAAGATGTTTCAGTTCATGTTCCTACATCCAAAATTCAGTGTCAAGAGGGGCTCAAAGCTCTGCACCTTTAAAATTCCTGCCACTAGTCAGATATCCAACACAGAGCCTAAATACAGGCTATTGTGAAATCTTAACCTGAAACAGACTTTTGGGCAATTATTTTAAATCTTGGCCATTCCTAAGAAAGCAAGAGAAAGAAGGAGAATTGCCAAAAACCTTTTATAAGAGTAATAAATTTGCATTTAAACTTGTGAATAAAATTCTGGATTCAGAACCCGTTTTGGTTTATTCACTAAGACAGTCCTGAGAAATTGCATACAACCATGCCAGAAAACATCTAACACTGGAGAAAACATTAAAAAAATTACTCAAAGCTAGAAAAAAAACCACAGAACACCTGATGTCCCTGCATCCTTCATGTTCCTAAGTCCCATCGTGGCTTGTTTGTTGGTCTTGCAAAGTTAACTGTGCCTAAAAAACTACTGAGGTTCAATTTACACAACTGGTTACCTCTTGTACTGAAGATTAATGACCAGCACTGGCATGTACTGAGGATTTTAAACACCTGCAGGTTGAGCTTACGTTCAGTAGCATCACATGCACCCAGCCATGGCTACAACTCAAACACCGCTGTATTAAGTGATGGTCATGTCCACGAGGGACTGACTACTTTTCGAGAGAATTCTTGAACACATGCAGAAAAAACAAAAAAGGTCATATTACTCTGCAAAATTTACTATAAAATCTATTTTCATCTAATTTTGACGTGGGACTGTGCCAAACTTGTGGATCTAAAGGGAGAGCTATTTTTATCTTATGGATATGCATGTTGAGTAATGGGTTTGTTGCATATGTTCCTGCTCCTGTGATAAATAAATAGGAAGGGGGGAAGCTGCAGCAGCTTGCCCAGGAACGTGTTTATTCCACTGGCTGTGGATGACACAGTCCTGAATCCACAGACTGCTCCCCTCATCAGGCAGCTCCAGTTTTCCTATGTTGGCCATTTGCCGAGAGCATCGCGCTTCTCCACTGTACTACCTGAACCGTCCAAAAGTGGGGAAAAAAAAAAAAAAAAGATTTTGTGGGGTAGAAAGACCCTGCAGGCCCTCCAGTGGGTTGAGCAGAGCTGATTCATGTGGCTCAGCACTGCAAGGGACCCAAGTTGTGTCATCTCCCGATCTACCCAAGCTCTTATCAGCAGAGCTGCAGCATTGGGCTGGGGTTCTGCATCGTGCTTGCTGCTGGGACCAGGACAGCCCTTGGTCAGCTCTGGGAATACAGGGTGGGGGATGGAGCTGGTGCCAGCAGTGCTTGGCCTTGCTCACTGTGCCCATGCCCCACGCCTGCAGGATGGGGCTGCCTCCAGATGGAAAAGCCAAGGCTCTAGCACAGCAAAATGAGCCACAAGAGATGGAGTGCCAGGGTCAGAGGAGGTGAGTTTTGGGAGGCAACCCAACTCCAAAGACATTTTACATTAGTCAAATAAAACCAAAATATTTCAGCCCATTACTAATGCTGCACAAAGTACATCCCTAACACTTTGAAACATGAGTTGTTTTTCATCTTGCTTCCAAAAAACTCTGCAGTGGAGATGAGAGATGCCAAACCAGGCAGTAGGCAGTTCCATGCTGCTAAGTTGTAGGAACCCAAAAGCAGCAGTAGGAATTGCTCAGCTGAAGAATCCCTGACTGTTCCACTTGCAGAAGGTCAGCTTTGGAAATACTTCCTCACAAAATATTTCCTCCTATAAAGTATCTGACAAGTCTGTAATCCTAATCTTGTAGGATCTCACTGCTATGGAGATCGCATCCCTGGAAGAACACTCGTGGAATTGCAGAGAGATGCCAGCAGTGATATGCTCACAGGACAGACCCTCCTCTGCCCAAGGAGACCTAACTTCAGTTCCCAGCAGTGATAGGAAGCAGCGCGGGGAAACACCCAGGAGGAGATAAGGATACAGCCTCTCCCATGGGTTTCCCAGCCCCACACAGAACTCCTCACCACTCTACTCGGCAGTGTGGGAAAGGCAAGCATGAAAATCCCAATACAAGACAGACAGCTCAGGGGTTTGGCACATACATGAGCTCAGGGCACTGCACAAGCCAGCAAGAAATGCTGCAGATAGGGATGCTTCAGATTCCAGATGCCTCTTGGGCACCAGGCGTGGGGTAGGGCTCTCCAAAAACACATTCCTCCACTGGGAAGCAGCAGCCCTGAGCCCTCTCCGGCGTCAGGTAACTGCGCCCTTTCTTTGCAAAGCAAGAGCTGCTCTATTCTTTCCAAACAATGTTATCATTGGGCAGCTTCACTCCTGCTTATCTGGCAGCTTGAGCATTATCCAGAATGTGGAAGAACTGGGCTCTGTGGCTGCCCCTCTGCCCGGGGGCTCAGTGGGGAGAAACACTCCCCACCCCCTCTCCCTGTGTCTTTGGAAGGGTTTAGGCATGGCAGAGCAACCACGGCTCCAGGGCTGAGGATCTCCTCCCAGGGTAGCCCCTATATTTTCCCTGCACCCCAAAAGTCACTGGTGCTCACCTCTGAGCCTCCCCAAGGCTCAGCACACAGGGAGCAGAGGCAGCAGGAGCCACACGATTCACAACCAGCTGTTCACCTTGCAAACACCATGCCAGAGGGAACGACCCGCTGTCAAATGGCCTGATGCACGACACAAATACCTGCTTGTTACCCAAATACCCCACTGCAGGTGCGGGACACCTCAAAAGGCAGAGGCAGCAAACAGGATCTCACCTCCTCACAACCCAACTCTGGACCCACCTCAACTGGTTATAATCCCAGAATCTCTGCCAAGAAGGGCAGGACATGCCTCCTTTGAGTTTAGCTGAGGAATGTGCCCCCCAAGGGCAGCAGAAATCGAGCCCTAATGAGCCGTCCCCCCTCAGTCCCTCTTCCTTAGGGCCCTGTTCCCCAGGGAGGTCGGGATATCTGTGCGGGCTCTTCACCTGCACCCTCTCGTACAGGGGACAAAGGGCAGCAGGACACGAAGGCCCTGCTCACCCTGGATGGAGGTAGGAGAGCAAAGTATCCATCCCCTCCCTGCATGAGGCAGCCAGAGGCACCTGCCCGCCCACGGAGTGAGAGCTGGAGCTGTGCAGCCGCTGCCGAAAGCCACGGCCCTCGGCGCGTTGTGGCTGCCGGGACCCGGCACCTCTCGCAGCAGCGCTCCAGCTCCGGCTGCTGCGGCACGCCAGGCAGACGCCCTCAACACCCCAGCAGGTGCTGCGGCCTCAGCTCTCCAGGCTGCCCATCTGTGCTGTCTGTCCATCCTCCCCTGCAGCACTGGGCACTGTGACACAGCCACCAACCTTGTCAGCAGTCCCGAAAACCTTGACAAAGGCCAGCTGCCATCTCCACCAGGTCTTTGCACCACCAGGACAGGTATGTGCACCCGTCAGCAAACCCTGGCAGGACAGCTAGCAGCAACTCTTTTAAACAACCACACAAAGACATGGAAATTCATCAGGCAAAGCCCCAGCTCCAGTCGCATTGGGGAGCAGCAGTTTTGCATCGGACACAAGGAGTCTCGGTTTCCATAAGCTCTCTAGCAGAGACCTCAGCCTCACAAGAATCTCTACCACACCAACCACTGCAAAAAAAAACATACAACACAACCAACTGGGACAGAAGCTTGAAGAGACACTGTAAAATTGATTAGTCATCAAAATCACCAGACTGTAAAAGAAGCTCCAGCTGTGCTCATCTTTTTTGTATGGATAAGTGCAAGAGGCAGGGCTCTATTTAAATTTAATTTTTTTGGTTTTGGTTGGTTTTTTTTTTTTTGTTTACTAGAGCTTGTTACTCTGGTTGACAATTAAGCCCATTATCCAATTCCTTTTTCACCATTCTGGTAGTCTTTTTTCATAGCCTTTGAAGAATGAAAAAAAAACCAGAAAGGTAAATTCCAATAAGTGCTATTTTAAATGAAAAATGCAAGTTTACAAAGAGTTCAGGAAGGTGTTTGAAACCTTCAACCTTCTGTTTTAAGACCCCAGGACACACTCAACACAAACAGTCCCTTTCACATTGAAAGCAATTTCAAGTCACACTGCTGTGTGCAAGCTCCAAGTTAAGCACTCGCCCAAGTGTTCTGCCAGACCCTTGGCATAAGTGTAAGAGGGCAAGAGAAAACAAAGATTTAAATGTTGGCTAGTGTACTTCTGCAAAATCACTGTCAGCACATATTTTTCAGTTCATACAAAACCCAGCAGAGGAAAACTCAAATAATAACTAACTTGGAGGCGAGAGGTTCAAAAAAACTGCAGAAGAAAAACCCTAATATGGTGTAACTCATGGAATTGTTCAATACTAATCATTAACCTGGGTACTCATGGTATTCCACTGCAAACCGGCTCCTTTTGGCTTGGTTATAGAACTGACCCATAGGTTTTGTGGATGCCTTACCAGAGGTTATTTGCTGTAGATGCTCTCTACAACAGTACCCCAGCCCTGGGCACCACACAAAGCTGGCTGCAAACAACAGGCTTTTGTGCCTGGGTAGCTCAGATTCCAAGGGCAAAAACCTCAGCAAAGCCGCAACCAACATCTTTATCCAAGACCTTAAGACCATGTCCCAGTTCTACCCTTGCATTCATCATCCTGAGAAATAGGAATTCATAACCCCACCACAAAAATGCTCCCTTCCTTTTTCTTTTTGATGTTGAGAAAAAAAAAAACCATTCAAGGAAGAAAACATGGATTCTCTAAAGAAGGAGCAGGAAGTTGCCTGGTTGTATTCCCAGGCCAAGCTGCAGTTATATCAGGTTGGGTTTACCTTGTCTAGTCAAGCTCTGGCCATCTCCAGCCTCTCTGGGACCCTGTCCCCACATCCCATTACTCTTGCTGTGACCAGTTTTCCTCTTAACAGCTCACTGAGAAAGCTCTCACAAATACCTCAGCTGCAGCAATACAACGAGCCCTTCTCGTTCCCACTGCAATAATTTCTGCCTGGGTGCTAATTTGTAAACTAGGGAAATAAAAGACAAACTTGGGGCTTGAATTTGTTTTATTGCCATTGTTCTGTCCTTTGGGTGGGATGGGCAATGCCAGTGTGGCGCATTGCTGCCTTCCTCCGGATGTTCAGCCAGTCAGCCAGCCTTCAGAGTGCACAAAACTCTGGGATTTTCTAGGAGTACTGTATTTATACAGCTGTCCTATAGGAACAAAATCCACCAACTGCATTTTTGGAGGAAACAGGAGCAAACCACTGGATTCACGCCTTGTGCACAGCTACACCAAGTAGCACCACACGGATTCATGGCACACGGATGGTGCCTGTCCCAATGCACAGACACCCTTCTCCTTCCCCAGACCCCAAAGCCTCTCTGGTCCCTTTATCCAACACCACTATTACCAAGAACCTTTAACAAGCACCAACAATCCCATAAATCTGCTTTTCATGGCATGGGAGAAGCCTAACGGCATGATTAAATTCTGTCAAAAATTGAAGCCCACACACTTGCTCTAAAATTGCAGTTAGCCCTTTCAGGTACCAAATAAAAGCAATGCTAACATTTCAAAGACATGTTGTCAACACAGCTGAACCAAATTACATGACTGACCCTAAACAAATCGAGGGCACTATTTTGAGTCCCTTTTCTTTATTTTCTGTGTCTGCTAGTGTTACAAATACAGGCACTGTGATCCCTGCTCTAAATTGTGACCATGCAAGTCCCGAGCTTTAACAAGCGAAGCAGCTCAAACACCCATTAACTCCATATTACATGTTCTTATTCTACTGGAATCTTCTGCTGTTTTCTCCAGCATAATACTTTGCTGGGCCTTGCTACAGAAGAGCAGAAATGTCTTGCTATGAACCCCTTAATTTCTGTGACACCTCCTTTAAGGAAGACTGAGTTTTACAAGTCACTCATCACTTAATTTTCACAAAAACAAGCCCTGTAAATGAAACACACCCTGTGTGTAAGATGGGACAAGATCTGTATAAGATACACACTACGATGGGAAAAGAAAGCTAAATTAAGATAATTAATAGTTTTCATAAGAGAAGCAACATTTGAGCAAAATGTAACATTGCCTATTAGAAGTGAGGGAAGGTTTGTGGCTATGGTACTTCCTAACAGCTCTCTAAAAGGGTCCAGGAAGAGGTTTGTCACACCTGCAGAACAAGAATGATACAGCAAAAACACGATCACATGGGAAAACAACACAGTAGGTACCCAAAAAGAGAGCAGGTACCCCAAGAAGATGGAACAAAGTGGGATACTGGCAGTGCCTTGCTCTTCCAGCTCACCACTAGCACTCTGTGACCACCAAAAGCAAACCCCAAGTGACTGCTCAGGCATCCCCCTGCTCTTGTCCTCAATATGGATGCATGCCTACAAAAAGGGAAATAGCACTTGACAAGTTCTAAAGAGACCTTTTTTTTTTTTTTTGATGACATAAGTTATCTTTTACAGCTTAACAAGGTAATATTATCATTAAATGTTGTATTTTCAATTATATGCATATATGTAACAAAGGGATGAACTTATATTAGCACACGCTTATGTGGCAGCAGCCCTTTACATATGTGATCTGCACCTCTTCCAAAACACCTGCATTAAGGAATGTTCTTGAATGACATGGGAAAATGAGCTCAATACAGCTAAAACAGGCTCCTCAGCGCATTTGGGCTAAAAGGCCTTTCATCTCCCTCTCCCCCTGCTGTCAGAGCTGATAACAAATGCATGGAGCAAAGAAACACCGAGCTCAAGATTTAAGGGCTGGGGAGGACCCAGGCTGCAGTGAATATCCTGCATCCTCCAGCCTCAGTGTCCCCAAGCACCCTCACCCTGGTCCTCAGGGTGGCTGTGGGACCCAGCAGAGCTGTGCTCCAGGGGGACAGAGGCTGCCTGGGATGACTAGGCACTTGGGGGAGGGGGAGTAATGCAAACAAACAAAAAAACAAAACAAAAAAATCCAAAACCAGCAAAAAAACCCCTAAACCAAACCAAAACCAGAGATGGCTTTGTGCCTGGTGTGGCTAAAGAGCTGCATTCTGGTGACTTTTGAGCTTGCTCAGTGCTGCTGACAGGAGGAAAAGGCGCCAGCAGCAGGGAGCAGCCATGTTCCCCAGCAGGCTGGGGGAAGGAAGGCTCCCTCAGGGAATTCGTACTCACCTGGCGGTTTCATGTAATATTGCTCAATATCGGACATGTCCGTGTGCAGCGCACAATCGAGATAGTGCAGGATAACTTTTCTACTGAAGTAGTACCTCATGCCCATCAGAAAGATGGGCAAACAGCAGGTCAGCAGGAAGGACTTGGTCACAACAAAGCACATTACTATGGAGATAAGGAAGAGAAATAAACGACACCTGTCAGAAAAGAGAATTTAGTGTTGATTTCGGAATACAAACTCATTATAAAAATAAATCAATACAACAAGCACAGTTAAAATATACATTTGCAATACACACACAGTTCACGCTCTCGAGATTATCGTGTTAAGGGATGGCATATCGCGACGAGATAACCCAGAGAAGTTTATGAGGTCCTGAAGGACCCGGTGGGGAGGATGCCGCCACGCCACGGCAAGGCCCACCGAGTCCCTCCGGAGCGGGGCCGTGGGGACCCCGAGGGCCTCGCACACCCCAGGCCCCCTTCGCTGTCCCCGGCGAGGCTGGAACGCGGCCGGGTGGAGGAGCCGCGCTGCGGGCACCGCTCCGCAGCCATGTGTTCGCCACTGCGGCAGTGCTATTTCCATCAACACCTACTCCCAGGGCAGCCACCCTGCCCGTTCCCATCCTGGGGGGCTTCTGCGGGTGTCTCTGAGCCGGCCGCTCTCTCCGGCACGGCCCAGAGCCACCGGCTCGGTCCCCCTACTCCCAAACGCTGGCCGGGGGTCCCCGTCCAGCGCGGGGTCCCGTCCTGCCCGGTGTCTGGGACATGGGGTGCGACCAGCCTGCAGCCACCGAGGGCAGCAGACCACCCCTCAGGGCGGGGGGCACGTATTATTAATTATTGGCACGGGGAGGGGACACCTTACAAGCGCTATTTTAACTCAGGGAGGTGAGGTGACCCCGCACCTCGGTCCTGCTGCAGGGGGTACCCCCTCCCCACGCCGGGGGGGGGGAGATGGGGGCCGATCACTGACGGGCCCGGCTGTCTCCAGGCAACGCCGGCACGCCGAGCCCCCCTCGCCGGGCTGCGCGGGGGCGGGCGGTGCGCGGTGCTCGGCGCTCCCCTCCCCGCACCCCCAAGCCCTGCAATACCCAGAAGGACGGCTCTACCCTCACCCTCGCCGCGACCTCCCATTCACGGTTCCCCGCCCTTAACACCCGCGCAGGGTCGCGCATCCCCGGCGGCGCAAGGCTCCCCCTCCCAGCCCGCCTGGCCCCGCCGCAGCGCTGCGGCTCCGCGGCCGCTCCGCACGATGCTGCGGGGCTCTCCCGGCCGCACCGCGCCCGCCGGTCCCCGCCGCCTCCCGCCTCTCCGCCC